>VZTL01016785.1:0-29076 GCA_013400535.1 Scopus umbretta
TGATTCTATGATTCTATTATAAAAGGGGTCATCAGCTAAGCAATCACTTCCAGGGAGTTATGTTGTACTATATGCTAAAATATACCTCTCAGATTTCAAAACAGCAACAGTGTTCTTTGGAATTTTGATTTTTTAAATTATTTTTATTTTTAAATAAACTCTGTTTAGAATGTCCATAATTCAACAACACCTTTCACATGAATATTACATATAAATCAGGTAAAGTTTAGAAAGCTTGAGGACTGTTATGACCATTATGGAGGAATGAACTAATGCGAAACGGAAGAAAACAATTTCTGAGCATTCGTTTGGAATGTGAAGGCTTGTTGAAGGTACACTGGGGTGGGAGCATTAGGACAAAGTACCCTTCCACAGCCCTGTTATGCACACGCAAGGCTGTGCAAGAGCAGCTTTAGTCCTCTGGCCGTAGTCCAACAAATTGGGTGTGTGGGTGCTCCTTTTGCCTCTCTTACGTTCGCTGTGCCATAAATGGGGCTGCGCACGTCTCACATGCTGCAGTAAAAGTCTACTGTTTCCAAAGTTGCTGAGTTTGACTTCAGTAGGAGCCGCACATGACCACTGCCTCTAAGAACAGAAAATCAAAACTCTCTGTAATTCTGAAAGCAAAGCTTCCTGCCCTGGCCAGTTCAGCAGAAGTCTGTGGTGTTGATACAGGGCCAGGTTCTCAGCTGGTATAAATGAGCACGGCTCAACTTGAAGTCAATGGGATTGTGTTAGTTTTCACCAGCAATGGATCTGCCCAAACAAGCGCCCCCGCCCCTCTCTCTGCATCTCTGTCTGGCACCAGGCAACTCTACTTTTAGTAAATCCCTGATCGAAATGACTCTGTGGAAGTTCCTCATTCAGATAAAAGAGATATGTTGGTAAAGTTTTTGCTTTAAAATTAATTGATTTACCCTGCTGTTTGCAGACGGGCATTTGCTGACAGTTTTTCTGGCTTCCCTTGTGAACTGCTCATATATCTTTTAATTTTCTAGCAGGATATCTATGAAATGTTCCATTTGTTGCTAGTTTTATATATATGCACCTATATAAAAACTATATATATATATATAAAAAATAGTGTGCATATGTATTTAATTTTTCAATTGCCAAAAACCAATTCATAGAGCAAACCCTAGGCCTTCTTCAGACTTTTTGATGCCTTTGTTTACTATTTCTGATACATGCTGCACAGGTTTGAATTGTGACATTGTTATGAGGTGAGTAATTCCCATACTTCCAGAGGAGTTCACAGTACCTCAGTCTGCTGAATTGAGTAAAAAAACAAAACAAAACAAAAAAAACCCTTGAAATAAAGCTAGTTAATGATAGATTAATATCAGTTGAGAAAGGAAATTTTCTTATATTGTATTTAAAGGAAATATGTTTTCCTAGGAGTGCTCCATAGTCTTTATTACATGTGAAGAAGGGAGGAAATCTTAAAAGGAGCAGTCTCTCCTTCATAACACAATAACTTTTGACCAGGCACAGCACACTGCAGAGTTCACATCATCAGAAAGCAAACAAACCAACCTCATCAGTCTATCAGTCTAATCAGGCAGCAATGGGTGTGAAGCATGTGAGGGCAGGATTTGTCTTGTGTAACTTGAGCTGTGCCTAGCTCAAGCTCTAGGATCCCTCTGTCATCCATGGAGGAAGAGTGGTGTCTCCAGCGAGCAATTCACCGTGTCCAGTGTTGTCGCCCCAGCAGTGGTGGGGCAGGTCACCCTCTGGGGAGACCCCTTTCTCCTTCTGTCAGTTATAGAGCAGTCCTGGATGATAAGCTCTGAACTTCAGTGAAGGAAATCCTCCACCAAGTGGCTTAAGCACACAAGTCTCAGGAACTTCTAATACTATTTAAGAAGCTTTGTTGATTGTATACTACTTAAAGTATTCTATATCCAGCCTTGATATCAGGGTGTTTAGAAATAACGTATTGAAATGATTTTGGGTATTGTGATCTGAATGTCAAATGAAAAGCCATGACTTGTTAGGCGTGTGACTTGAACATTAGTTTGACAATGTTTAAATATGGAGATAACGTTTAGATACATCATGCAAGGAATGGAATGCCTCCTAATGATGAAAATAGAGAAATGAGCACCTTCATGGACACATTAGGTAGAAGTGCCTACCATTTACATGGTTGTATACTTTGTGGTTTCAGGTTAGTTTAGCAGTCCTATAGGGGTCTGGAGGAATATTCTTTAGCAGCTGTGTTGTTTCAAAACATTCATCTTAAGTGCAGTGTCATACCCTCACTGAGGAAAGTGTGAGTGTCTGATCAGCTGTTTTGTAGCCAAAAAAGCATTTATAAGGAATAAAAGTGCATGTTCTGATAAAAGTTCATACCACTGAACTCCTTGGCTTAATGCAAGTTCTGTCCTAGGGTAAAAAGAAGTTCACTATAGAGAACAGCATCAAGTGCCTATTATATTGCTCTTTGTTTCGTTGCCAACTATGGATTTAAAATTGGAATAATTCAAAAAGCAGTGGGACATTATGACTCACTCAGTACCTCCTGGGCTTTTGACATTATCGTAAAGCCACATACACTTTGAGTGCAAGGTTTAGTTAGTGGATTTCAATAACACAGCTAGCAGACTTTATTGAAACCACAGAGTACCTGATTAACTGTAAACGATGATTTATTTCTTCTGAACAGCCAGGGTATTATAGCTCCGGTTACAGGTGTGTTATGCTGAGTGACAATACAAGTGATATTTTTTTGAGGTTAAATTTATTCCTTCAGTCAAAGTCAGGGACACGTTTTAATAGTAATATCTAGTTTTATGAGACTGTTCTTTTCAATATTTGTGGAACTAGTATAACTTTTCTTTTCATTTATTTTTCACGCGTCTTCTTTGAGTTCCCTTTAAAAATCCCAGTGGAAAGCTTGGGGAATGGGTATTCCATAGGAGAGAGAGATTAAATAAGAGGAGTTTTCACCACAAGATGTCCAATACAATTAATCTAGGAAGTCTGTATCTTCATTTAAAAACTGCAGAAAGCAGAGTCCAACAGCGCATCTTCCACTGAAGATCAACATTATTTATGTTGCCTAGTCTGTATAAGCTGAAAAGGGAACTATATTTTCCAATAAAATCTTCCAGGCTGAAAATATAGAACAGTTTGCTTGCATCCAAATGTATATGGCTTAGTCTCTACAGGAAAGTAAAGACGTATTAAGTCATATGTCAGCTGAGTTGAATTATTGGTGTCGAATTAAACATGTTGAACTCGGAGATTCATCAACTTTATGGTATTGTTTGTTAGAAAAGTACCCCCTTCTATCTATTTGGACTGACTTTTTATCATCTCTCTTGTTTATTATCTCTTTTATTTGAGTCAGTGGTTGCTGACCTGACTAATAGCTTTCATCTTTTTACTGCAAGCTGTTTCCATATGTGCAGGTGCTGTGGAATTTATTGTCTTTACGTTGAAAAATCAAGATCTACTCAATATGTTTGTAGATATTTAAATGAAAATATTCTTAAGGTAGAATTAAGGTATAAGATTTAGGAGATTCTAATTTTAATGTAAGATACATTTAAGAGTTAGGAAATTCTGACTAAAGGATAAAAATAAATATTTGAAAATCCAAAAATCAGAAAAAAATATAATTAAAATTCCAGAATCAGCTGTGAATTGCCTTTATATATCTGTCTGGCAGAAGAAATCCAGTGAACTGTGTGGACATAAATTATGCTTAACCTAAAAGGCCCAAATGTATATCCTTAAGCCCTGCAGTATTCATAAGAAAGACCTGCCTTTCCTTGCAGCTGTGATAACCAAGAGGCTACCCGTGGGCTCAGTGATCACGCAGAACCACGCAGTTGTAGTCCATGTATGAAAAAAAATGGAAGAAATTATGTCTTCCGTGGCACCTATTAATTACAATCGCGTATTCCTGTGTAAGCGTATGACCCGGTTTATCTCAGGTGCAGGGTCATTCTTGGGGTCAGTCTGCGAGGAGTTGACTGACAGTCTGCTCTTCAGTATGAGGTCTCTGTTACCTGGAGAATGAACAGACTAAGCTGTGGTACACAGAGTCAGCCGGGATTATGCTGGTAGAGTTAAGAAGTCGTGCTCCCGAATAGGTGCGGTTATAAGAGTATGAATGCGCTCAGGGTGATGTAGCCAGCGGATCCTACGGAGACTGTCGCTGTCTCTGTACAGAGTCATCGAACGGTGTGGGTTGGAAGGGACCTTTAAAGACCATCTAGTCCAACCCCCCTGCCATGGGCTGGCACGTGATCTCAGGGGTCTTTTCCAACCTTAATGATTCGATGACACCAGTCCCGTCCAACCTGACCTTGAGCACTTCCAGTGATGGGGCATCCACAGCTTCTGTGGGTATCCTGTTCCAGTGTCTCACCACCCTCATCGTAAAAAATGTCTTCCTTATATCCAACCCAAACCTACCCTTTTCCAGTTTAAAGCCGTGGCCCCTTGCCCTAGTATAGTATGTTAGCGTGTGTGATGATCTGGGTACTGGTACTATCAGGGCAGAAGCTGGCATTCACGGTGTGATTTATGTGTCATAACTGCAGCATTTTCTGCGGAAAAGTTACACTGCTGGAATCTGCAGATAATGTTTAAAATACGGGCTAGAATCGAGACTTATTGAACATGTTCAAACATCCTGGCGTTTAAAGATGTAGAAATCTAGGATTTAAGTCTTCCAATTGCGCTTTAAAAGCAGTATTATGTTTTTTAAAAATATGTAGGGTATAGAACTAAGAACTATCACCTGAAACAGTGTAACTGCCCTTTGACTGTGACCTTGTATGTCTTAGAGTCAGAATCTTTCTAGAGTTAGTGCGTGTCCGCAGCTGATCTTTTTGTTTTATGCAATAAGCAAAAAAATGAGGGCACCGGTGTACCCGATAAGGCTCCTCCATGCCAAGCTCTCAGTAAAGAAAAAAATTATCTAGTAAAAGGCTTAGGATTTAGTTATCGCTTGTTATTTATTTATAAGTCTTTTTTTAATTAATGTTTCTGTTCAGGTACACAAATCTCTTAGGAGTTGGAATTGTTAAGTTTTTGATCTCAGCCGATTTTAGTTTGCTGGCAGGTCTTACTACGCTGAAAAGGATGTAGTTCAGAGAGAGTTTGTCAGTAGACACAAAGGGCGGCCTCAGTTTTGATTCCTGCGCGACTTTAACTATAGCCAGTGCTGGCTTTAAACAAAGCGGGTGAAAAGTCAGCAGAATTTGGGGCAGCAGACCCCTGGGAATGGCAAGGCAGCTCCAGTAAAGGTGAGCTACAGCTACGCTGGCTGCGTCTTCCCTGTCAGTGTCCCAGAGCGCCCAGCTTGCCGCTCCTGCCGCGACAGGGATCAGGTACGTCAGTCTGCGGCAGCTAGTGGGAATGGGGAAGCTGCTCAGCAGTCTGTGCCGCTGCTTTCCTAGCGGCAGCAGGAGGAGTGAGCTCAGCTTCCAGGATTAATTGGGTTTAGTCTTGTCCAGGCAGGGGCAAATTTGAAATCTCCTTGTGCTGCTGAGAAACCTTGAGTCAGTGTTGATCCCACCAGATGAGTTAGGCCTGGTACCCCTCCCACCCTACAGACGGACACAGCCGTACCAGTGAGAAAGAGCTGGAACTGATATAGACTGATCTTGCCTACGTCTGCTTGTGGTAAGGCACAGCAAACCTGGATCATCCTCTCTTTTTTTTCAGCCGGTTAGCTGAAAAAGCACACCAACAAACATTCCCCTGCCGCTGTACTCCCAAACTGACACCATGGCTTTGTAAAGTAGATGCTACCCTATAGGCTTCATAATGCCAGCGGAGGTTATTGCATGCCTCTTAAAGTATGTGCCTTTGTCAGGGAGAACCAGGGAGAAGCTGGATTGGAAGCTCATTCATGAAAAAAATGTTGTAGCAACCGAACTTCACTGCAGAAACATCTTCTGCTCAGATGTCTCTCAGCCAGATTCTTTTTCTCTGCGCTGCCTCAGTGGCTATTTCTGTTTCGGAGCATGTCATTATAGTAACAGCTTACATTTTGAGCCCTCGACTTGACAACCTGCAGTAAGCCACACTGACCCGACGATGCGTTTGCTAATGCATAAGTGCCCTTCCCCTTCTGAGAAAGCAGAAGGCATGTTGCTAGGGCTTCCTCACTGTTTATAGGATCAATCCACATCACTACGATATATTTTTGCCTTTTTTTATATTGCTTGGCACTGTCTTTCGCTCTGCTTTTATGCTTTCCACTTCAGCTACTGCGTAGCAGATACGAAGCCATGGCTGCATTGCGACCCCAACGTGCGCATGGACAAAGATGCCATGTGCCCAGTAACGCCGAGCAGGAGAGAAGGGTGGTGTCTGCCCAGTCCTATTTCTCCACCAGTCAGCCTCAGGTGGTATCACCAGCACGTAGGAACAGGGAACCCACGCTTCCATCTGTCTTCCAGCACAGCCGCGTCCTTCTCCCGGTGCTGTCGTCAGCTGTAGCAGAAAGAGTGCAGCGCCAAGAGCTTGTCAAGAGGGAAGTGATTCCTGAGTGCTTTATTGAGAGATGAACTTGCATAATTAGGAGTAAATTCTCTGTAAGTTTAGATGGAGATTTGACCTGGAGATTTGGTTGTCTGTTTACAAGAGGCTGGGCAGTGGTCTCTGAAGTTTGTTCATCTCTTAATTTCAAGAAGTCCTTTTTCTTGGTGAAGTATTTTGGAAGGTCCTTTACTGTTCATGCCATAAGATGCGGTGCTAGTGACTTGAACAATACGCATTCTAACAGCAGTGAAATGCAAGAAGCCAAAACTACCTTAACAAATACGGTTCATTTAACTAAAAGAGGCAGACTGAGCAGCAGGTGGAAGGGTTAAACAAAAGGAAAAAAGATTATAAAAGTTTGCGGCTTTGGCTTCACTACAAATGGCTTTCTTTGCAGACTTTATAGCATTAGTGTTGCTTCTCATAAACCTTGAAACCATTCATCCATTTAGAAAGCTTAAATTGGTTAGTCATCCAGAACATAAAATATACACATCCATTTTGTCTGTTACCCTAAACCATCTGAAGTATAATAAATGCAGTTGATGCCATTAGACCAAAGCATTGAGTATTAATGATGGCCTCAGCTGTGGTATTTACAGTTTGCCAGCTCTTGTGTTTCTGATAGTATATTCATCTGTTGTTGCTCAGGGACAGTAAGAGCAGAGACTTTGAGCTGGAAAACACAACTATAATATATGATGTGAGGGGCTCAGAGAAAACATCTTGGTATTAAAGCAGGGAAAATCCTAGAAATGTTACCTTTTTTGTTATTCTTAGAAGGTCAAAGTTAAGAGGCACAAACTTCACTTACGGTATCTTAATATCTTTATAATGGTCTGTTAAACAGTTTGCAAAGACAGATTTGTTTGGTTTTCTAGTTACAGATGAAGCTATTGCGATTTGAAGTTCTGTTCTGTCACTTAAACAAGCTAGACAAAAATGGCCAGACCCTTCTAAAGCAAGAATTTGTAGAGGCACTTGGTCAGGAAGCAGGTTTGTGATTAAAAAACTAATAAAAATTTAGATTTGATTTAAAAACTAATAAAAATTTAGATTTGATTTAGCAGCATTTTTTCTTGATTAGTATCAGGATTTCAGAAGTAGGACTCTTTCCCAGAATTAAGCAAATTTGCAGTGGTTGCTTCAGAATACAAAGTAATCTAATTCCTGCTGCTTTGAAGTTCGTAAGACGTTCTCTCAAATGCAGGGATTTCCAGTGTGCTGGAAAAAACATTTACATGTTTTTTAATTACTACATATAGTGCCTTTAATCAGAGCATCCAGCTTGACAGCATTAAAACTGGGAAGCAAATCCTATCTGAGTTTCCAGTTTCATGCTGGAAAAGCCTGCTCATTCCTATAGGAAGCAGGAATCGATGTCACATATCGGCTATCATTCAAAGCAAAGCAGATTGCCAGCTATTCTTAAGCACGTGCTTGAGTACCAGCAACTTCTGTGGACCTCAGTGAGGTACTCAAAATGAAATACGCACTCACAAACTTTACTGACTCACGTCTATTCACCACGAGCACAAAAGCACTCCTCCCCTGTCACTGCCCACGTTCGCAGCCTGAGCCAGAGACGGCTCGGGAAGATGAGAGTGCTTCCAGTGAGTCTAGCAGATTCTGCACCAGACGCTGTACTCAGGTTTAGTTTGCTTTTTTTTTTTTTCCCTGAAACATGTCTGGTGTCAAAAAAGTAACAAGCCTCCCCCCACTCCCTCCACATTTGTCTTCTACTGCAAATAAAAATCGCAAAACGACCGGGAGCGAGAGAGGTGATCTGAAACAGGCAGAACCTCATAAATTGTTTGTGTGGGAAAGGCTCTCCTTCTCTTTCTCCAACTGATGGCATGCCAAGTTTATTTTACAGTATTTACAGTAAGATTTGTTTGTTTTGATACCCTTTGTATGTTGTTAGGGAAAAGGCAAAAGAAAATCTCCAGGAAGTTTATAGTTTCTGATGAGACAGAGTTTAGGCTTTAATTTTCTTTCTAGTCCTGTACATTTTACTAGAAGTGTAATATATGAAGGGATATGAGATTGCAGTTGGATGAGTTATTACTGAGCTGTCATTTATTTTCTCTGTATAAATTTGGTGCTTAAGACAGACCTCGGACCAGCAGGCGAAGAAAGTGAAATTGTTAGTACATTCCGAGAGCAGATGCAGGATGGGCAGGAACAACACTGGTTTCTCCCTTCTGCATCTCATCTCTGACCTTGGCACGTCATTCCAGGAGCAGGAAGAACGTGCAGTCTTTGCCTGTTTAGCTGAGGTCCAGACAGCTGACAAGGAGAACGAATTTATCCGTGATGGAGCAGTCCCCAGTGCGGCTGTACAGGCAGCAGATTGTCTGCACAAGGGCTAACGCGCACACAGCCAAGGAGGCAACGTACTGTTATGAAGAGAAGCCTCAGGTCTCCCTTGGCAGACAGTCCTGTAGGCCAAACACCGCTGCATTACAGACAGCACGACACCTGCAGTCCTCAGTGCTCGAATATTGACTATCTGGCTGTGAAATTTTGGGAGTTCCCATTAACAAATGAGATACCCTGATTCTAATGGGTGAATTGTCAGCCACAGTGTAAAGGGCCCAAGTTTTGATCCTCAGTTACGGGGGAAACTCCTGGTTTTAAGTGAGAGGTGGGCTATTAAATTATGGGATGCTGGAGAGGGAATGGCTGTTGCCCCTTGCTTCCAACACAAGAACTAGAGGGTATCAGGTGAGTCTATTGGGTGGTATGACGTCTACCAGGCACTACCTTAACTGGAAGGGACAACCAGTGGAGGCTGCTAAAGACACAGGAAACTGCTGGAGGTGGAAAAAGTTTCTTAGGTGCCTGCTTTGATCTCATTTCTGTTCTCAGTCACCGCTTAGGCAGAAGGAAGTGTTTACTTGACTTACAGTGTCTTTAACTACAGCATCCTCCCCTGAGTCTGCAGAGCAGGTCATCAGTTGGTATGGAAGGTCCTTCCAGGGAGGCAGGTACTGCTCTTGTAAGCTTGTTGCACTGAAAGGAAAACAGAGGTGTTTTGGTTTTAATGCCAAAACCTCAATTGTTTGAACCAAACTTCTGAACACGTTGTAGGGACTTGGGTTGTGGTAGGAGTTGAGAAATGAGAGACTAATGGTATATTTTACGTGCCGTGACAAATAGCACAGAATTGTCTTACCTCTCCCTAACCTTCGCTGTGAAATACTGGGTAGACGCAATGTCTTTTCTGTGCGTGGTGAAAACATTCATTAGCAAGTGCCCTGTTTGACTCTCTGGGGATGAAGCGTGATGGCCAGATGTTTGAAGCTGTTCCTATAGAGTTGGGAAGGGATTTTCGTAAGGGCAGGCTGTCTCACTGACCCCCTTTCATCCCGGCTAACGGAGTAGCCATCCCCTCGTCCTTGGCAATTCCCTTAGCAGGATGATATACCTGAGGTGTATACAATAACTCTGTAGACGTGGCCTCCCATTTGCAAACGTTGATGTGATATATACACCATCGAGCAGGGAAGAATATTTTAGGGTCAGTAAGTCTCTTTAAGCGAAGTTAATACCAGGAGATGCTGGCACAACTAGTCACTGTTTAGTTTACACCTGTCAGAAGCAGGCAGTGTCCCAACTCCTATGTTTGGGCGAATGTATTCATCATATTTAGCTTTTATACAATATTCTTTTCATCTTCTCTGCACTTTGCAATTGTTAATTAATCCCACAGCACCCAGGGATTACTAGTAATGCTTTACACGGGAAAGCGGAAACAAGCAAGGAGAGGTCAAATGACTGGGCCAAGGTCGTGGAAGAAATTTTGTCTAAAGAACATTAGGTTCTGCAAGATTAAAGTGTTGTTAACATTTCCTTGGATGTCAGCCTCCATTTTTTTTGGGGGGGTGTGTTTCTGGGGGGCAGTTCTGATATTGCCTGGGGTATTTAGAGCTCCCCTTTCCCTTTAGCAGATTTTTTTTTTTTTTTGAGGCAAATGGAGGACAGAGGATTATTGTCTTCAGAGGATGATGGGGAATTTCCGAGAAGGGAGAATGTCTCATGTTCTGGAACTTTTACATACCATCTTTTCATTTTGTAATTCCAGGTGGGGGCACCTGACTAATGAAAGTAATTGGTTATTTTTTCAAAGTCATTGCAAAGATCCAGGTATCCGGTTCACTTTAAAAATTAAAGACTTGCTTGTCTGGCACCTGTAGGTGTTTTTGAAAGGTCCGCATCGATAATAGCAATCTGGTAACTTATTTGACAGTAAATACTGCAAGTGGAATATGCTCACAGTACTTGCTTCTCCCTAGGACTTGAAAGATGACCGGAGCGATGAAGAAGAGGAAGATTCCGTTACCGATAATGAAGAGGAGTCCACAAGGAATGGTAACAAGAACGGCTGTGGGTCAAGCAAACATCTCCTAAACAGCAGTCTCCGCTAGCCCCCTCCTGCCGCACCTCCTGCAGTGATTTCTGCTCTGTTTTTAACCCAACCTACAGGATAGAATTTAAGTCAAAAGGCTTATGAGAGACTGTGATTGATTTATTGTTGGCTACTGGACCTGGAAAAAAGCCCAGTTTAGAGGAGAGGGAAAACTTGCATAACATGACAAAATGTGTTAATGACCCACTTTCTGAATTGTTGCTAAGTGCTTGGAAGGACGTTTGGACACACTGACTGACAGTGCTTAACAAGGTCAAAGCTCCAGAGTGTCAGATCAGTTAGTGTCCCATTGATTCT
The DNA here is from genome assembly GCA_013400535.1 of Scopus umbretta. Classification (NCBI taxonomy): domain Eukaryota; kingdom Metazoa; phylum Chordata; class Aves; order Pelecaniformes; family Scopidae; genus Scopus; species Scopus umbretta. Next base: position 11,237 of record VZTL01016785.1, read on the forward strand.
AATGTTGTTTTCCGATCCGATATAAGATGTATTTCACCAGGCAGTTTAATTCACAGATGTTTTGCGGTACGTAGGTAGTGTGAACTCCATTAGGAACCGAAACCACTCACGGTGGGGAAAACTTTGACAGTGGTGTAGAGTGACTAGCATTTTAGTCTTTACTTTTCAGTTTAAAACCTCATCCAAATGGCTGTTTTTTGTGAGTTAGATTTCATTTCCTGGAGGCCAGTGGAAGCTAATGTGGAGGAAGTCAAACTACTTGCTTGTGAAGAGCTGGCTTCACTGCAGAAATAGCCTTTCTCCAAAGTAGGTTGTATGATAGATAGTGCAAATATTGTGTTCTAAGATTTACCTGTTAAGGCAGTCACTGTTAAAGTAGCAAAACTCGGCCCCAATTCTCCATTGAGCTCCAGGTTTCACAAATATCTTTCACCTCCGTCATTTTGGCCCGGTACTTGGCCCGAACAGAAGGCGCACTAGGGAGGGAAGACAGTGAATGGAAATTGGGTCTTCTCACAGGTTCTTTGGCACTTCTTACTTGTCTTCAAAATTGTTGAACAGCCCCTGCTCCTGACACATCTACAGCCCAGAAGATTAAATCTCATCCATTCCCTTCTTGTGAGCTTGTCTCTCACTGTGGCATTGAATAGCTGTCTTCTCAGGAGAGAGCCCACCAAATTCTGTGTTGTGGTTCCTGTGTGTTCACTGCGTGCGTCTGCTCATTGGGGAGCGTGAGGCTGCCGAGGAACATCACATTGTCAGTGCTGTGTATTCATTTGATATCAGGATCTGTATTTCTATCTCTGCTCTTCTTGAAAATCAGGAATCGCATTGGCTAGAGCCAAACTCGGATGTATGTGACTTAGGCCACCTACCGTTGTTTACGCTGTAAGAAGTGGAGGAACAGTGGATGTTTTATCAGCTCCTCTTACCAAAAGTGCCTCTATCCTAAGTTTGCACTTTTGTTCTAACACTAGTGCAGAGTGGAACAGTATTTTTAGTCCCGGGGCTTTCCAAGGAGAGTCTGGGCCTTTTAAACAGGGTGGTACCAGTCTCATTTCCAGATGCATTTAGCTCACAAGGTCATAAATAATTTGTGTCGTAAGTTTTAGAGGCAAGAGGTTCTCCCTGCGGTTCTACAGTAGCTGAGATCATCTGGTGAACTAAATCCAGTAGCTTGGTAGAGACCAGGGGAACCACTGCTGAAACAGCCTCAGTGCAGAGCTTTTGGTCTGGAGAGGCTCTTTTCCCCTTTCCGGGCAGGAACTTGGTGACCTACGGGAAGCACTATGTGACTGACTTGTTTTCTCAAGATTTCCTTGGCAAAGGGGGATGTAATTCAGTGACTGAAGCATTTGAAAGAATGGGAAATGTTTGGGACCTCAGACACGAAGAAAGAAGTGTTTTCTGTGCAGTTACAAGAAACTGCAGGAGTACTTTGTTACAGAGGCTGGTGGCATGAAAATATCTAGATACGGTCTGTTCAACTAGGCTGTGTTTAATTTTTTACTTACATTTTGGACCACGTAATACCCCAAATGTTTATGTTTTACCACAAAGAGAATTACAGTGAGAAAGGAGTACAGCCTACAGCTGCGGAGAAGGATGAGAAACATACAGCGGTGGGACAGGACTCCTGACCCCGTGGTCGTAGTTCGGCAGTGCTGCTCGGGCTGAGCGGGCAGAATTCCCTCAGTAGTTGTTGTATAGCACTGTGTTTCCTTACATAGCTGTAGAGAATACCTTAAATACTGCAGTGTGGATTTATTGGAAGTGTAAGGACTTATTACATCATCTGAAGCAACTGGTGAGTTTGGCAGGGTCACAGTTGCTTATCGGGGTCCGTTTATTGCCTACATGAAAAGAACTGGCCTTTCCTCACAAAATGCGGAAACCTGATGTCTTGGAGGCTTTGCACTCCCTTTGAGAGCTGTGGAGACGACGATGCTTTCTACAAGACATAACGGGTTTTTGGGAGATGGCCAGGGTAGTATCATCTGATTTTGGTGCCAGACAGCTTCCCTGCTATGACTAGGAAAGGAATTCAGGAAAGGAAACATGAAGAATGATGTTGTCACGGGAGCGAGCCTCTGAACAACTACTGAGTTTTAAACTGGAATTTATAGCCTCGTTGAGGCCAAATCTTGCCCTTCCTACACGGACAAATCTCCCACTGAAGCCAATTAACTCTATTGGATTTTTGCCTAGGAAAAATTTTGGATTGCAGTTATCCAACCTAATTACAAGACCTGTTGTTTGAAAGTGATGTGAAACTAGGGTCTTAAAGGAAGAGTGAAAGGTAGATAAGTATATTCAAACATAAAATGTTGAGGCAAGTTTTGGGTGAGTACAGAAGAATATGGAAGAAAATAGCACCCTGAAAGTGAAGATTAAGTCTAAGCACAGTAAAGAACCAAATAGCTACAGCACATTGCAGTTAGGGCTGTGGAAGGCAGGCAGGCAGACTGTGGAAGGAAAGAAGGAAGGCTGTGGGAGGAAGGAAGGAGGGCTGTGGAAGGAAGGAAGGCTGTGGGAGGAAGGAAGGAGGGCTGTGGAAGGAAGGGAGGCTGTGGAAGACCCTTCCAGGGGGTTACTGTCATGGCCAACCAAAGTGATGCGACCTAAACGTTCTGAACGTAAACCACTAGGTGCTGGGGATAAATACCCACAGCACAGAAAGAAGCAGGAACTGATTGTCACAGGGGGACTGGACGCATGTCCTGTGTTAACATCAGATTTGTTATTCCTGAAGTTACATGCGTTTCATTTTACGCTTTTGACTGATACAAACTCAGAAACAAGAAGCTGAGGTCACGGGGAACACAATTCATGCTAAAGAAATTAATGTCATGGTGCTTCAAGATTTTTAGTCTACTCAAAACCCTTAACATTTTTTAACGTTATCATGAAAAGAGTCTCAAAGTGCAAGTGCAGAACAATTGTAGGTAATGTGTATGAGCACAGATGACAGACTCTAATGCATTATTTTGACCATTTCACAAAATGGATCCTGGTTTAATTCTTGGACACTGTGCATCTGGTTTTGCTATGTCACTTTGACCATGCCAAAATATTTATGACAATTATAGAATGAAAATGAGATCTTAGTCCATTAGAATCAACAGAAACTCTTCTGTTCCATTTAATTCCTCTGAATTTTGTTCAGGTCCTCCTATCCATGTATACTATGCTGCCTCTGTACTTGTTTACTACATGGATTTACCAGTCTACTTGGGATTTGATCTGCAGATCTCCTCCACAGAACTCATTTTGTCAGCTTGTATCATTCAGCATAATTATCTTTTTTTGTTCTTAATGCCACTGAATTTGTCTGGTCAGTTATGCTACACACTATGAATAAATATTTTTTAAAAATAGGTATCAATGTAAGTATTTCCTTGTTTTCCCCGCCTTGCAGTGTCCTCCTCTCTGTTTTCCATTCCCTCCCAGCTTTCCAGTGAGGGCCCATTCAGGAACTAAATCCTTATTCTTCCAAGTTTTTCCCTTGCCTTGGACAAGGCCAGATGACCCACCCCGTTCTGAAAAGGTAACAGCTGTAAATTGCTGTAAGTTAACTTCCCCCCCAACCCTTGGACAATTCATGAATGGAGAGGAAGCAAAATTAATGGGTGCATCATCCATCATTTGTATTATTCAAGATTTATGCTTTGACTAAAGTACTTGAAAGCAGTCCTGTGAACACTAGGAACTACTCACTGGAGAATGCCAACGCATTTTTGTATCTTTACTCCGTTGTTTTTTCTTGTGCATATTAGGGCTGCTTATGAAGTTATGTGTGTTTGAAGAATGTTAGAATAACATGCAAATACAGAGATAATTCCTATTTTCCCGGCAGCGCTTATGTTCATACGTAGTCTGAGGTGCTATTGCCCAGTGTGGTATTGGGATTGCTACCTAAATGTCTCATCATAAGCACGCTTGAGGGCACTTGGACATGGCTCTTAAGCTGGCAAAAGCAGGAAAGCCCTACAGAAAACGAGGGAGCTGTGCTGATTTCTATCAGCTGGAAAGCTGTTCCGCATTTCTTATTCTTTCCATTTCTGCCTCCCTAATCGGGAAGATCACAGAGGTTCTGGCTAGCCATCTCTTCCCATGGGCAAACAAACATAAGGGAAGGTGTTTCAGCCCAAATAATGAACTGTAGCAGAATACTTTGGTTTTATTATCTGAATTCATTTTTTTAAGCTTATGAGTAAGAATAAAGTAGATGGAAAACAAATCGAGCAGGCACATGTGAGTTTTGGCTACAAACAACTTGCAAACTGTGAAGGGAAAAAAAAAAAATCTTGCTGATTTAGAAAGAAAAACACCATCTCCACAGGCACTTCCCCCAGCTGTGGGTTTGAAGAACAACAGATAACCAGTGGGCAGAAATGAAAGTCCATGCTGAGAGTAAGAACGTAGCCCAGTTGTGAAAACGCCAGAGAGAGTTGGTTTGATGGCTGTTAGCTGCCCGGGAGCTGGGGAGCCTTTCCGTACGGAGCAGGGAATGAGCCAGGAATGTACCTCTGAGCTGATTTCATGTTCAAAATCACTGAAAAAGTCCGTTCCCATTTGCCAGTCAGTTTTATGGGCTCTCTTCTGCTCTGTCTGTGCCATATGGAGCCAGGGTTTTATTTCTTGCCTATAGAGTTTGAGCTTTGGCTGCCCAAGGTGTGGACCTTTAGGAGGATAAATGCCTCTGACTTGTTGAAGGTCACACAGGACATCTGTATTCCCACCGAGACTGTGATTTCTGCTTACGAAGTTTATGAAATCTATCTGACACCCATGCATTAGAGACAGAAGAGTGACCAATGTGTGTCAGACAGCAAGGTGGCCCCGTGAGTGACCAGCATCACAGACAGGGAGCGGACCTTTCCTGGGCAAAGCTTCGTGAATAAGGAGAAGAAAAGTCAGCAGAGGGCTTGGCCAACTCATCGCACAGGCTTTTCTTCCAGACGTAGGTGTGAAAGACTCTTTTTAAAGGCTGCTTTCTCCAGCTCCTTAGTGGGGAGCATCTTCTCTCATTCTGTGCCTATTTCTGCGTGATGCTGCTTGGTTTATAGACATTGCCAAGCAAGGTCAGAGCAGTCATCGCTCACTTCTGAGAGCAGCCGGCACCAAAACCTTGAGAGGTGGATACCAAACCAGCAGCCCAGGGTAACCCCTCTCCTGCTCTGGTATGGGGCAGAGGTAAGTTCGTGCTCTGAAACACATTTTGGGGGAATCGGGATGTTACCATGAACAGCTGCAGCTCTAGGTGTTCTTGCCACTCGTGTACGACAACCAGCGGCTCTGTGCTGCAGGGTTGGGCACACCTTGAGCGAGAAGCTTAGTTCAACCTTAGGATCATTTCTTTGAATCCCCATCGCCCAGCTGGTGATTGCCATCCTGCCACGTGGGTTTTTGGTCACCTGCATTGCAACTTAACCTCATCAGCAGAGATTTCTCTGTGCCCCATCTCTGCTCCAACCTGTAGTAGTAGCAGCAGCACATACTGCTAAGGTAGCACACTTGCCTACTGACGTGTAAGCTATTTGGTATACCACACAGGAGAGGGGAAACTTCACGAGGTACTGGGACATAATGGGGGAGAGGGGAAATCAGCGGCCAGAAAACTAGGACTCCTGCAGGAAAAAAAATAGTTCCACTTTCTGTCCTGTCATCCACGTGTGTTAAGGTCTTAAGCAGCAGAGAAGAGGTAAAGCCCTGACATTAATCCCTTGTCAAAGAATGGGATTCCCAATCGAGGAGACGGAGGTGATCAAAGCAATGTAATCTTCACCCTAGCTGACTACAGAGAACTTCAAGCAGGGCTCTGAGGGTTTATTTAACTGAAGTACCCTCTGTGGGATTACTTGCAGTTTCTAGCTTAATAGAAGACAAGGCTGAAAGCACAGGTCTAAGCTTCAACATACGACTCTGCAAATACAAAGTCATAACAACCCATGTAGGATAATGTTGTTGATGTTCCAATAGTCTGAAGATTTATGAAAATATCTTCTATTTACTCAGCTGGAAAGAGCCCTGTTCTTCTGGAGTTTCGTTACCCCATAAAGCATTCAGAGGAGACCCCATAATCATTTCAAAGTCAGAAACATTAAGTGGAATAACAAGTATAAACCCTATCCACAGTGACTTTGAAGTGCAAGAAGCATGTCCTTGCAGCCATAGAATATTACTCTACTGAGCCGGGGTGGGAAGAAACAGTTCCCAGGCAGTTGTTTCAGGTGGTGACAAGTCCATAGTTTTCCTACCACAAAAGAAGCTGGTCTAAAGAAAGTCAGAGTTGAGCAGTGAAATAGATGATTCCCACCAAAATTCACAGGAGCTTTTCCCATGATGCTGGTGAGAACTGGATCTAGACCTCAAGCGACCAGGTAAAATGATAAGGGCAGCACGGCACTATATTCTCCAGCCATCGGGAGCAGGGCACAGTCCCAGCGTTTCCTCCTCCCACAGCCTGGGGCAAAATCCTCCCTGGAAAATGAGATGATCTGTCTGCAGGACACTCACCTGAACACAGTTCTGCCTTTGCCCAAACTGGGCATGTATCTCTTGAAAGACATCCCTGGGAAAGCAGTCCCACCCCTTTCAAGCCAGAAACTTCACTTTCAGCAAGCAGTCTGCCTCCTGCCTTCTGCGCCATTCGAAATCTCAGCAAAGACTGGGTTGCCTGCGATCCAAGGCCAAATTTACCAAGAAGAGGCAAACGACGAGCTGCGGTTATCTCAACCGCCTTAGCACGTGAGTGCGTGCGAGCACTGCTGAGCCAGAGGAGAAAAGGGAGCAGAGAGAGAAACTGGAGCAAAATGGCCGGGGCAACACAGCGACAGTTTAAACACTGACGTCACCAGGAATCACGAAGCAAAGCAGTAACAAGGCTAGGAAGGAAAAAAAGCCCCAGGAGAATAAGGAAGGAGGAGGAAAAAGACGGTAGTTCAGTAATGCTGGGGATCGGCCCTTTCCAAGCAGCAGAAGCCAGCTTTGCCTGGCCTCCGAGATGAACTCTGTAGCCAGGACAACTCCTTTTCCCTGAGCACCAGCTGCTTCAGATGGAGCCCAGCCGATGAGTTCCCAAAGCAGAGGCAGCAGGATCTGGGAAACACTCCTTTAGAAAGTTCCCAGTATGTGAGCGAGGGGATAGGGAGGGACTCAGCTGGGGCTGGGCCAGGGTAGCCACAAGTGGAGGCCAGCAGACCTGCAGCTGTGGCAATGGCCCCATGGTTCCCCTCCAGTTGCTGGGCAAGCCTGACTCCCCCTTGAACCTCGGCGTTGGCTTTGTGCTTTTCCTGGCAGACTGAGACTCCCCGAGAGTCCTAGAAGAGCTCCTAGAAGATGTGTGTGTTTGCATTTGACAACAAGGAGCAGAAGCAAGCTGCTGAAAGGCTCTTAGTGCTAGCACGTATGGGTGAGTTTCTCGGTTGTTTCATGGGCCGCGTACAATGCAGGAGAAGTCCTCCTATTTCAGGAGAAGAATCTGTGGGAAGCAGGAGCTAAATCTTATCAGGTTGTGCTAAATCTTATCAGGCTATGCAAATCCTACCTAGTTCCTTTGCTATTTTAAAGGAGGAATTATTCAGCAACTAAAGAATGTTTCATACATTTCCGTATTGCAAGGGACACTGAGGTCAGGTAGCAGTTGTAAGTTTAAGCTTTGTTCCTCCTTTGGAGGAAAGCTCCTTTGGAGCTTTTTTCCTCCTTTCCTCCTCCTCCTTCAAATCCTTTGGATCCTGCAAGGATGGCACTTGAGCAGAGAACAGGATATTGTAGCAATAGCCCCTTTTGCCTGAAGTGAGGACTACCCTATAACCCATACTATACTGCAGGGCAGTTCTTGAACTCAGAAATTGCCCCCCTCATCCACTTTTGTGCTGCAGTTTGCCCTCCTGCAGCGAGCTGTGATTCTGCTCTGACATAAAATCCAAGGAAGAGGGAAGCGGGGATGCTTACCCCTTCCCCTGCCCTGGCACACACGGCCCACATCAGGGAAATCATAAACCAGCACCGCCACACCTCTACGCTGTGGATCGCAAATAGGGCCGCTCCATCTCTTGTGGGCAATGATTTTTCTTTTTTTTTAGTGTTTAGGGACTTACCCAAATCAAACATCAGAGTTTATCTTGTGAGGTTAGTCCCGCATCCTGAAGGACGCAGGGTCCGAGCAGCTCCATAAGGCAGCAGAGCTGCCAGCCTGCAGCTGAGCATCCCCCTGGGCCTGAATGTTAGTGAGAGGAAGACAAATTCCTGCTCTGTAACACAATGTGTTACACATTTTACACATCAGAGAGGATTTTACTGCCAGCCGAGGGAATGGATGCTCCGCTGTCCTGATGATAGAACCCTAGGTGCCGGTGCGAAACGCGCAGCGAGTAGTGCTGTTGATCTCCGGGCCAAGGCAGCCGGCACCGGGCACGGAGGAAGAGTCTCAGGTACGGCAAGTAAACGTGTCTCGGGCCTTTCTCCCGGTCCTGGCTGACTGCTCCCTTTGGAGAGCCCAGAGCGGCAGTGCTGGCCTGTACCTGCTGCATGCCCTGATGACAAAGCTCGGGTACCTATGCCATTAAAAAACGCGCGTATTGGCTACCTGGTTATTGCTGCAAGGGCCCACGAGGTGGCAATAGCTCAACACGGCTCCCGTGTAGCATTTTGTCCATCTTTCTGCCCTTTAAGACAAAGAGATTCTATTGAAGAACGGGGCGCAAAAGCGTTTCTTGCAACGGGTAGTTTCCACTTGGTCGATCTCGAGCTGTGAAACAAGTGTCTGGTACGTCACCGGCAAAAAAGCACTACAAGTTTCACGGAGAGCGAGCGTTTGGTACCAGTGCAGAGGACGGCGTGTCGGTGTCCCGAGGGCTGGCATCGAGCTGGGTGTCACCAGCGGCCCTTTCCACGGAGCTGCAGCGCGCTGCTGCTGACTCCCCCGGTACCAGAGCTGTACCTGGTGTATCGGGGTAAGGGCTGGGGGAGAAAGGATGTTAAATCTTCTCTGACTCTGTTTTACGGCTCGTGCTTTTTTGTATTGTCTATTTGAACGAAATATTTGTCAAGCCACAGAGTCTGCAGCTGCTAGTAAGCGAAGCCCTATTCTCACCTACATCTTTAATGGCTGTCATGAAAATAAGGATGATAAAACTCTCAGAATACTGAGGGTTGCACTGCCCTTCCACCTTAGGGGACAGACTCTCTACCCCAAGCATATGAGGTGCTCTGTGTTTTGCACCATTGCCGACAATAAAGCAAAGCTCTAAGGGTAGAAGGGTTTGGGCCAGGCTCAGCGTGTGCATGTGCGAGGGAGGCCTGGGACGTCACCTCCCAACCACAAAAGGAGATGGACACAGAGGAGTTGCATCTCAAACCCCCTAAATCCAACAGGGGCTGAGCATCGTGGCCAGAGCAACCCAAGGATTTGCTCTTGGAATGCCAAGAAGAGGCTTTGTGTAAGAAAAACCCCAGACCCGTGAGCACGCACTGAGAGAGCACCCTGCCCCACGTACTAACCCCAGCGGCGTTCAGCCTGCCTGCCCGGTGCTGTTATCGAGGGAGGGTGGGAGCTCCCCGAGGACAGCCTGTCCCCAGAACACGGTCCGTCACCGTTCTGCTGAGTAGGTCAACCAGAGAGAGGGGGAATGCCTGCACTCACGGGCTGAGGGCTGTGAACAGCCCGCCTTGCATCATCTGCCAACATCCCCCCACCAACAACGCTTACAAGGGCAGAAGGATGAATTAATTTGGTGCTGGCTGTGTGCTGGAAAAGACGAGGTACAAGGCATTGATGAGGTGAGGCATTGGAACCGGCTGCCCAGGGAGGCGGGGGCGTCCCCATCCCTGGAAGTGTTCAAAAAACGGGTGGATGGGGCACTCCAGGACATGGTTTAGTAGACACAGTGTTTTGGGTTGATGGTTGGACTAGATGATCTCAGAGGTCTTTTCTAACCTTAATAATTCTATGATTCTATGATTCTAAGCTGCTCAGTGAGTGAGGGCTACATCGCCCTGACAGGTACGATGTGCAGGGGTACAGGCTGAGCCGTGGGTTTTGTGCTGCAAGAACGTTGCCCTAAAACACCTCCAAACCACCACAGCGCACTGGCAGGAGGCACCAGTGAAAAGCACTCCCAATAGAAAGCTGTTCCCAAACGCCTTTAATGCAAACAGGTAGTGGTCACTGCAGCCCCAGGTTGAAGCACTCATTCAGCAGTGTTAAATGCTGGACAAACTGGGCTTTTTACAAATGCAGAGCGGAGACATAAACAATTAAGACCAAAATCTAGCAGTTCTAGGAGTTTTCCCTCAAGGACATCTTAGGGTCTAGCAGGGGGAACAGTGCCTGCCTCCTCCCTTACTGTTGCTATGGCTGATTCCTACCAGGAGGAAGTTTTGGGCTTGGGCTCCAGGAAAGGTATGCTGAGGAGCCCAGCAGCTCCATAGCTGTGCTAAACCCTGGCTGAAACGGCCCCCTGAGCCAAGCAAACAGCCTGCGCACTCCCACACTCCCCTCGAGCGTCAGCAGGAAAGAGGGATCTGCTGGTCTAAACAGGCTTCTTTAATCCCATTCGGCACAGCCCTCGTGGTCAGGCTGCACTCAGCTATGACTGTGTAGAGAGCTGGGAACTGATTTGCTTCCGTAGCGGGATGAAGTGTTTCCTTGAGTTCCCTCCGTGCATGGCTGTGGATGAACAGGAGGCGCTCGGAAGCTGTAGGCTGTGGGTGGCAGCCTCCGTGGGTCCCATCTGACCCCAGCTCTTCTCTAGGTCTCTCTTTCAGAGCCAGGAGGCAGCTGGATTTGACTTGACTGCCCCAGCAGAGACCGAAGCTTCGAGGTGGCCTGTCTGGCACGCGCTGTGCGTGGGGTTTGCCCCGGGCTGGTACCCAGCTGTTGGCGCCGTTTCCTCCGTCGCAGCTCACAGCCGGTGCCGGTGGGACTCCTTGCTGCCAGCAGGTTAACTGAAACACATCTCCTCTCATTCCTTGTGGGTGTCCAGCCCAGAAAGCCTGAAAGCAGGCAGTTATAAGAGTCCTAGAGCGATGCTAATATTTTGCTTTTATGAACAAATACTTGCAACCAAGCCAAAGTCAATTGCCAGCTCTGTTGGGAGAGAGGATCTAGCATCAGAGGAGGATCCCGATTCTGCTCTTGGTTCACTGTACGACCTTGCAAATAATGACAAGATTGGCCCCAAATGGACTGGGATGAGGTATTGGTGGCTGTTGTTGATTAAAGAGCAGGATGTGTTTCAGACTCCAGTAGGGCTGCTCCCTCCAGACCTTGCCCTGGCCCTCCATCTGGCCGGTTCTTACCTAGTGACTCCGAGCAGACTTTGCTGACGTGGGCAGTCGGGTTGCCTCGCTGGCTGTGGAGGAAAAGGCAGCCCTTGCTGCCACTTAGAAGAGTGTGACTGGCACAAACTCTATCAGTGCACGGCGTTATAGATGTGGCAGCGCAATGATGCCTGCCCTGCTCCTTTCTCCCCTGAGAACAAATATGCTTTTGCTGCTTCAGGTCAGCTCAAGAGCCCAAAATGTGGGGCTCTGTCCCTAAGCAGGTGCTCCAAGTGACCCCTAGGCTAGACAACTAACATAGATATGCAACATCAGTCGACCAAACGTCCCAGTTTGCATCTCCAAGCTGTGGAGCTCGTACTAAAGGCTGTAGGACAGCGTGTGCTGGAGGCTGAGTGCCCGCAGCTCCCTCCTTGCTGGGGGCGTTTGTCCTCCTGGGAGAGCGCTGGGGAATTTGCTGACTCGATGGGGGTGACGGGGAGGGAGCACGAAGACCAAGTGGCCCGGAGGGGGGAACTGCGGAGCAGCCAAGTCTGGGAAGAAGGCTAGCAAAACTGCGTTGTTAATTTTTTAAAGCTCCAGGCGGTCAGAGGTTTTGGGCTGTGAACTCCGCACTGCTTCTGACAGTGGTGTTACAGTAATGCTTCTGCACAGCTCTGCATCCAAAGCGGGAGCAACCAGGAAAATTTGCACAAACTTGGGTAAAGGATTGGTCCTGTGGGGAAAAGTAACTCTGAATGCTGTTGCATTGTTGATGCTATCACTGCTTATGGACAAAAGGTGGAGGTTTTTGATTGATGAATTTGTGTAAAAATTAGTTCGGATGGTTTAACACAGCTTTGAGGGCAGCTTGGGGGTGGCTTGAATATGATACACAAGAAGAAGGGTTAGACAACAGAAGTCCAGAGCGACGATAACGCGAGCACACGGGCTTGGGGCTGCTTCACCTCCACAGGAGAACAGAGGTGTTTTACAGGCCCAGGCTGGGGGGCCCGTGGGGCTGGGGGACCTCGGGACGCAGTCCTTCCCCAGCTCTGTGCCACCATCCAGTAGCGTTTGTGCTCGGAGGACAGCCCTGCCCATGGTCGCATCCCCCCGACCCATGGTCCTGCGGCTCCCGTGGGCCGCGAGGAGGGGTACCCCAGCCCTGCAGTGCCTGGCTGTGGGCCCCGCTCTCCGGGGATGGGAAAGTGCCTTGCTGGCTGGAGGACAGCAGGCTCCTGTGCCGTGACCCACCTCGGAGACCCCGCCACAGCGCTTGACGAGGGCCCCTGACCCCCGGTAATCCCTGCTCGTGGGGATATTGAGTTTTCTGTTTGCTTTGCAAGTGTAATTGGCCAAGACGCTGTGAAGGGAGGAGAGAGTGCTCAGGGGAGAGGTGTTAAAGAAATAGGAAAACATTATTAAGAGTGTTTTTAGTCAGCAGTTTCCCTTATTAGTACTTTCATGACAGAAAGAAGCCACTTTAGGTCTTCTAAAGTGCAGTTGGCCTGGGCCACCATGTCCAGGCCCTGGTAGACATCCACGCAGAAGGCTGTGCTGTCTTGCGCATCCCCTCGGCATCACTGCCATTGCTCTTCCAAGCCATGCACCACCACCTTGACTTACAAATCTCCCCTGGCTTCTTGTGCCCTGCTGCAAAGAATATGCAAAGAAGGAGGAGCCTTAGGTGAAATATTCATTTTTGGGGGGGTGATCCTTGTCCAAGACAGGTGTTGGAGATGTTTGAGAGAAGGGGAACACCAGTATAGGATATGACCAGCTGAAGGACAGTGCCTGGGAAAGAGGTAGGTGGTGCCTGCACGAAGGGCCCTGCTGTTGTCAACTCCAAGCATTCAGAAAATCTGCCTCCACACCAAGAAAAGAAATCAACAGCATTGTTTTTTTGAGAAAGGATTGTTCTAAACAATCCTGTGGTTGGGAACCTCTTCATTTGCTCCTGGGCCATAAGCCTCTAGGCTTCTCGCAGCTCACATTTCCCAGCCTGTCATGAGGTCAAACATGGAGTGATGGAGTTAAATGAGAAATCAGCCTCATGATTGCAGGAGCCAAGGCCTGGAGAGGAAAAACCCAAACAAACCATAAAACAGAACAAAAGAAAGTGCCAGCTATTCCCAGGTTCCTGATAACATCATCAGAGGTGGCAACACTGGACTTCATAAAAAGCCTCGCTGAACTTTAGGGTCAGCCTCAAACAACGACAGCTCTTTCCTTTGTCCATTTGTTCCTGCATGCCTGCGGAGTGACGTGTGGCTGATTATTATTGCCTGGGTGATGGCTATCTACACGCAGCTCTCATACCAAACAGACCCTGCACTAGCCTTGTCTGTGTTTAAAAATCCCAGCATGGTCTGGATGGAGGTGGTGGTAGACTTTCCTTTCTGATCCCTCTACAGAAAGTGCTGCCTGCACTGGAGGGAGCGGATTCTCCCGGCAGCCTGCAGCTCTGTTACTCAACTGGGAGCGCGGTCTTTTATATTCCTGGCTTTTCTCACCCACAGTGGCACGCGTGCGATGTCATTTTCGGCTCCCGACAGTGCTGCACCCCGATTCCTCCAAACGTCTGCACCAAGGCAGCAAGATACCCCGGGAGGCTTTGTGCAGATAGTGGCACCAGTGCGGGGATGTAGCCAGACCTCCACTCACACGGGGGCAGATGTGAAGTGACCTGGAATTTCAGGAGTCCATTGCTCAGCCCCTATCCCACATGAGTCTTTTTCTTCTCTTTCCTCTGTATTCCACAGAAATAGGATGCTTTTTTTCACAGCTGGGTGAAGCTGTGAGGCCCCTGGAGACAGGCAGAGGGAAAGTGTTTGGAGGTAAGATCTCCAGGGAAAACCTCATGCAATGCACTCGCTGTTTGCGAGACAGATGCATCTCAACCAAAGCAAACTCCCTCTGACTAAAGGGAACCCTTGTCAGCCTGTGAATAAAGCTTCCTGTGAGGGGAAAGAACGGGACAGGTCTCCTGCCATGGACTTACCTTAACTGAAGCAGGCTGCTCTCATGAGGACACAGGCCGGTGGCTCGGCTCTGTCCCTGGACACCTCCAGTGTCACAGTCGCTTTTCCTTCTGCTCCTTACCCCCAGGAGCTCAGGAACAGGCTGTCCATTTTCAACCAGTCTTGACAGAGATGTCCCAGAGGGAGTTTTCTCTCGCAGGCCCAGGAGAATTCAGGCTGCTGGAAGGAAAAACCTCCTAAGTGCCTCTGCCGAGGGCTGCCTCAACGGTACTAGACACTGGAGACTCCACGTAGAATCATAGAATCATTTGGGTTGGAAAAGACCTTTAGGATCATCGAGTCCAACCGTAAGAAGCGAGTCCAACATGAAGAAGCGCAGCCTTAAACACCCTCTATCCAGGGAAGAAGCTTTAATCCAACCTCAGGCTCACTGTGAAAAACCTCTCTGTAGGAAACCCACCGCTGGCACCGACAGAACTACTTCTATTTATTTGGTTGATTTTTTTACACGACAAAAGAGCTTCTCTTGGTCCCTACTTGTCGTTAAACTGCCTCTGGCTTCTTTGCGGGGGGCATTTGCTCAGGTAACAGCAGCACCCACCAGGTCTGCGCCCAACCAGCCTGGCCCAACTCTGCAGCATTAGGGCAGGTGCAGCCTGCTGCGGGGAAGGAATTCCCCGCTGCCCAAAGACCGCAGGGAGGCGAGGAGCTGCGGGAAGGCATCGGAGCGCATCACCCCTCAGGCTGGGACTGCCAGCGAAGGGTTTGGAGAGGGGTGGCTGGAGAGAAGGGAGAAGGCTGAGTAATGGCCAAGTTAACCCTTCGCATGCTGGCATTTTCCAGGCTGCGAGCCAAATGACTGCTCGGGAAGATGTATATAACACATGTCTGCAGTCTCCAAAGGGTTATTAACTGTACAATAATGGCCATGAAACTTGGCTTCCTTGACGTACATTTAAAATTGCAAAAAAATAAAACACGAGTTTCGGAGGGGGAGAGGGCTTGTTTCCTAGAAACTGCGGGGCCAGAACCGCTCTCCGTGACCGTGAGAGGAGGAGAGAGACCCCCCCCTCTCCCCCCGGACTGGAGGCATGCAATCGCCACAACAGGACCACAGCCCCCTCCTGCCACAGGCGTAATCCTTATCGGTAACAATTTCAAGACATTTCTGAAAAGCCCATGGTGTTCAATTCATAAAGAAAGTCTGTGTCTCACTGGACCTTTGGGATTTGGATTCAATCAAAACACCGCGGCTCCTAAGACAGTTTCCCCTTTTGTTGTGTGGGTACCTCTGCGGGGGCTCGTCCCGTGCTGCTGGCTCCGGCCCTTGCCGACACCGAGGCCTGCCGGTGGTGTTGCCCCCGTCGTGGGGTGTCGCAGCCTCTTGGGCCCCTGCCCAGACGCTCTGCAACTCTGCGATGCTCGGCAGGGACGAGCCCTACCCCAGCGCAGCCCCTGCCGGCCAGCCCAGCCGCTGAGCGAGCCCTTCCATGCCGCCAGTTACAGACTTCTCTTTATTAGTGCCTCTCTTCCCCCACGCTGTTAAATTTATTCTTTCCCTGTATTGTTATTATTTTTTTGGCAGAGGACTTTGGAAGGTGGGAGAAAGGATCTACTAAAAAGTTAAGCAAATCTGAGCCCCCTCGTCAAACCCTTTTGAGGGAAGGATGAGGCACCAGCTTTGGTCCCTTAGCCAGTGAAGACGGCTGGTGGTCTGGGTTTAAACATGACTGTTCGGGGCTCGGGCCAGATTTGGCAGCTCACAAATCAAACTGCCTCTTGGTTGTCAGGAGTGGAAGATTGCCACGGGTGGAAGAGCTGTGGGAGAGCTGCTGCCCAGAGCTGCTGTGCCGGCCGGGGCCCTGGCCTCGGAGGGAGGCACTGAAATTGTTGGTTCACAACAGGTCAGGAGAGAAATTCAGGCTCTGAGGTTTTGTTTAAACCGTGTTACATTACACTATTGACATACAGCAAGGCAGTCCCAAACTGAGTTTTTGTCTCACTTGAACGGGTTCTGAGCCAGTCCTTTTGCTGTGGTAACTTGCTTCTTGTTCGAGAGCAGGCTGAGCCTTGAAAGAGACAGGAGGACGCAGAGCTATTAAATCTCATCTGATCTTATGTTAAGAAAGTGAATTGGGGCCATGGGCCTCGGCTTCGCTCAGATTTCTTCTGCTGGGAGCTTGGTTGCGGGTCCTCAGTTTTGCTCTTGCTGCTGACCGCTGGTAACGTCCTCCAAGTGCCACCGCACCGGAGAGGCGAGGAGCTTCCCCGAGACCGCAGCAGGAGGTCCGCGTGCACTCATGCCCTCATGGTGCTGCAGAAGCTCTGTGCCCGGTGGGTCTTGCCACGGTGCTACGCCAGCCCACCGGGTGCCACAGGGTGTCCCTCGATGCCCGGGAAGAGCACAGCTGGCAGGCTGAAGGCAGCTCTAGGATTCCGGCTCTCAAACAGCCTCTCTGCTTGTCACAGGAGCAGATCTCAAAGAGAACATGGTTCTTGATGCCTGTCCAATGCCTGAAAGAGAGAAAACAATGTTAACCCGCTCATCTCTCTTACCTTTGCCTAGATTCAGACGACCCTTTTCTTAGCACTAGCCCGGTTGCCTGCCCTCGCAGGGATGAGCACCCAAATCTAATTCCCCTCGCTTGTGACTCAGAGCCATTACCACTGTCAGTACATCTCCGGACAGTTCTTGTGTGAGTGCTGCGCTGCGATCTGCCAGAGTCATTCACACTCTTTTATGGGTCTTCCTTTGAATTCTTCTACTAGTTCAACTTCTAAGTTGCAGATTTTTGCAGAAGTTTAAACTCTAGGACACTGCTCTGCTGGGCCACAGCAGCTTAAAGCTGCTAACACATTGGGTCTTGACTGTTTTCCACGACTCAGCCATGCCAGCAGCACAGGATCTGATCCAAAGCCCACCGAACGCGGCGGAAATCTTTTTACTCTTGGAAATCACCCTGCTGCTTTCAACAGCCCCTGGACCAAGCTGACTTCTCCTGACCCCCGGGCAGCTGAGGACACGCAGGACGCGGCCCAACCACCAGCTCGGAAGGAGCTCTCGAGGCTGCAGGCTCTCGGTGAACGGGGAGTCGGTTGCACCTGGTACGGGTGCGAGCGTCCACCGCACGCGGAGCGGCAAGGCAAAGGCAGCTGGCAGGCAGCTTCCTCCTCTTCTTCCTCTCCCAAACGGCCCTCTTAACTAGCCTGAGCGACCTGTCCTCCCCGCTTTGAATTAGCGTCCCCCTCTTGTCCGCCACCGTAAACATCAATTTTTTAATCTCCTGAGCTTTCCAAACCGGTGTCTTGTTCTCACCCACGTGAGGAGCGCTTCCAGGAGTACGTCAGGGCATCGCCCGAAACCTCCGGGTGCTCATATATTGCCGGCCTCATTTTTTTTCCTGGTCTTCCCGAGTCCTGGGATCAGGATACTTCAGATGGCGGTGGGAAAGGCTGCGGGAAACGAAGGAACGGGTGGATTTTTCAGGCGCGCTTGCGCAGGGGCGGCCGAATTCTTTTAGCAACGAAGAGAGCCTGACGGAGGCGACGGCCGGTGGGCCGCCTTTGGCCAGAGCTCCGGTGCCCGTCGCT
>VZTL01016785.1:29966-44759 GCA_013400535.1 Scopus umbretta
GCCTCCCCGACCGGTCCCATCCCCGTCCCCGTCCCGTCCCGGGCGAGCCCCTCCGCCGCCCCCGCCGGGCTTTTCCTGTCAGCCCCGGCCCCGGGAGCTGCCCGGCCCCCGGCCCGGCTCCCTGACCCGCTCGCAGCCCGGCGGAGGTGGGAAGCGGCCGTCGGGCTGTGCCCGCACCTCACCGCCGCTGGCCTGCCCGTCCCCTCGTCTCCCGGGCCCTGGCGAGCCTCGCCGCCGTCCCCCGGGTGGGTTTTCCATCCATCCCGGCCCCGCGCTGCGGGAGCAGCCCTGGCCTCAGCCAGGCCCGAGGGGCCGAGGGCCTCAGCCGCAGCCCGTCCGCTGCGGGTGGGCGACGGGGGCCCGAGGGTGCTGTAGCGGAGCCTCCCGGCTGATGGACCCTCCTCTTGTCACTACACCCGCGCCATTTGGCCGGCGGCTGGGTCCCACTGTGGGGACTCGATCGCCTGCCTGCCCGGGTCCCTCCTTCAGCAGGCGTGCATGGCCTCAGCAGAACCGTGCGCCTGGGGCAGCGGGGGCTCCTCGGGTCTTCAGCGGGCCCTTTCCACCCAGCCCGTGCAATCGGTGTTGGTGCGCGAGGGCGTTTCGTGGGAGCTGTGGGGTAGGGACACCTCCGGCGTGGTCGGAGGAGCCATCCTGCTTGGGGATGCTTGTCTCACCTCAGGTGTCAGGATTTCTCTACCTGAGGTTGTAGCGTTTCCAGGTGGCTCCGCAGGGCCTAGGATGTCCTCCGAGCGTCCTCATCAGAAGAGGTGATCTTGCGTGGGGCAGCCTTTGTGTTTCTCCGTGGTGAAGACTTAGATGCTTAAGGCGATGGCTAGTTTGTAATTATTGTTGATTAACTTGAAATTACCTCAGAAAGTCACCGGGGCGTTAAGCACAGACTCCCAGTGCATAGTCCTGGCAGGCGTGCTTAACTTCCTCGGTACAGACCTGTTGATGGAGATTTTGTCTTAATCTCTGTACGAAGAACACCTCATGGGCTCTGCATTTGGGGCTTGGGCCTTCATTCCAGAACCGTTTGAGGGCGCTGTGCCTCAGGTTTAAAAAAAAACCCCACAAACCAACCAAAACCCCAAACCCCAAACAAAAACCCAGTGGCTCCAAGATGCTGTGTCACTAAATTGGGCTGTATACCACTGAGGGTTTCCTCAGAGTTTAAAACTGCTCTCTTTAGTTCAAGCTTTAAATCGCTAACAGCTCTACGCTTTTGTCACTAGGCACACTTTGTTAATCCCGTTGGTGAAGTGCTGGGCTTCCAAAGCTACCTATTCCAGCAGAGCTGAAAAGCACCAACAGGCAGAGAAGGAACCTTTTTAAAAAGAGGAATGTAGTTGTAGGCACAGTATTAACTGCCTGAGATCAGGGAATGGAGGAGGGGGAGTGAAAAAGATTGGCGATATTCCCAGTAGAAAAGTTGGAAAAGAAACAAGACTAGTTAGTCTTTGTTCATTACTCTGCAAATATGAGCTTCGATATTGCAATATCTGTTTGTATCATATGAATTCTAAGCAACGACTAAATTGGCCTAACTGAGCTAGATGAACTTGGGATCAAAAAGCGATCGGTGTCAAAGCTGCTCGTTTGTGGCACCTCTTGGGGACCAAAGCCAATACTGCCACATCTGTAAGAGGCAGTGTTGGTAACGCTCTGCTCGCCTTTGCCTGTGGATCTGGTCCTGGGAGTGCTGAGAGTGGTGTGGCCAGCTGTGTTGAGAGAGATGTGTTTCTGCATGTTGGGATACTCCTTTCCTGTTAGAGGAATCTGCTCATTTACTCTTCATTCAGATAATCACCAGGAATGGGAAAAGGGGTGAAAGCAGACACTTGCTTGTATGAGTGAGTTAAGGTTTGTAACACCTTTGTGAACTGAAAACTAGAGAACGGAAAACTGAAGTGTCTTTAGGATGAACTTAAGATGAACCTCATTAACTTTTGAAATGGCTTCGTTAAATTGATCCACATCACCATGTAGATAGACAGTCTTATTCTAGCTAAATGGACCTTTTGGCTTCTTAAGCCTATTCTTAAACATGAAACATGTCAGATTTTGCCTGCTTTCGGTGTTTATGCCGCCTTTTGTAGTGGCCACACTAAATCAGCATACCTGTGATGAAAGCTATGCAGTTTAATGGTGAGATGTTTTCTGGGATCAGAGGAATTAAGTGTTTGCCTCAAATTATCTAGGAAGTCTTGAATCTGCCATGAGTGGAACTGAAATCGCTTGACTTTAGAGCCCAAAGTTTTTGCCTTAGTCTGGCAGTTTAAAACACCAAGACCAACACTACAGCAGGTTTTGAATTTCTGAGTTGCTTCCTTAAGCCCTGTTTGCGGCAGAAAGAATAAGGCTTTGCCCTCAGCAGCAGCGGAGCTTCACAGGTGGGGATATGGACAAGGCCTGCATGCTGGGCTAGAAGAAAGACCTCGGTAGTGGAAACCTTGCAGCCTGTTTATCCTGGCATTTGTCTCCTGAGCAGTGCTAATGCTGCAGCGGGAGATTTCCTGAAAACTCCAGTGTGGGAGTGCTCATTGGGCTCGAACTGGATGATTGGGACATCTCATTCAGAAAAGCTGGTTGCTGAGCAGTAGAATAGGTAATAATACTGCATCCTGATCTCCAGCTGGCTCAGACTTTGTTGTAAACATATTCCTCAACCATGCCATAAATCACACAAAACGTGATATAAAATGATCAGGGCAAGTGGAGTTCTAATAAAACCAAAATCCCTGACACGGTTGCATGGAAGCTGAGCTACCGCCAGACTGAGCAATTGCCTCCTGGTAATGATATCGGATTCCCAGTGTGGCATCTAAAAGCCTGTGTGTTTTTGTTTGGTTGTTGTTTTTTTTCAACTCTGCTTGCAGATGCTGCTGTTAACCAGTATGTGGTCTGTTGTAGTTTCCTGCTACAGCTTGCAATTGCATCGAGAAGGGTGGCCACAGTCTTGTAGCTACGTCAGGCCGTAGCACATTTAGGACTGTTGTACCTAAGGTCTCACCTGCACACTTAAAGTACCGCGTGTGAGGATACTCCAATCCTACTGTCCCTCTTGACAACCTGGGAATTGCAGCGTAGATGAGAGGTACTAAGTTCCTGAAAAGCACTTCAGCTTGGCAGGACTGGATCCCGTCTGGGGAATGCAGTTGTGTAAACACTTGGATTCTGACCACACCACAGGACCGAACTGTCCTGTGCTGGGGAGACACAGGCAGAGCAAAGTTCTGCAGCTCGTCTGAGCAACAACTGGAAGCCAGTAGGCAGTACGGGAAACTGCCTCTCTTTTGGAAAGTTCCAGCTTTGTAAGGCCGCAGTGTGTGTTACCTTGAGTTGAGCTGCTGTGTAGTGGACTAAGGTCTCTGCTTCGACGTCTGAGATCAGTTCCTAGGTGATGTATGTTAGGTCTCCCTCGGGCAAGGAGATTCCGGTTTGCTCGATACCTCTCAGAACTACTCATCCGTTGCTTTCAGGTGCAATTTCACAGTTACATTTTGACTGTTTCTCTCTGCATGCTGCCCTTACCCTCTCTAGCAAAGTTTGGCAGAGCACTGTTACCTTCCGTAGAGCTTTTTTGATTGAAGCCAGGAGAGCACAGCAGAGGAGGCCCTTTCAGCACCATACATTTATGCTGTGATTGCAGCAATGCTTTCTCTAAGTCCTAGCAGGCTTATCAGTCCTGTCGACCCAAGGTAGGAGAGAGAGGCAGAGTCCTGTGCCCTTTGGGGAGACTTCTTCCCCAGTTGTACGTTGCAGAATGCTGCCTCAAGCTATCTGCAAAATGTCGGGTTCCCAAAGACTTTGTTTGATAGATTAATTTTTTAATTTTTTTCATACTAGGATCACTTTCACATGCTGAATTGCTGGACTGCTGTGCAGTCTGTTGGACTGCAAGGTCGTTCATTTAACTTTTTCGTACCACCTTTTCATCTCCTTTGAATTCCGTGAGACTCCTTGTGCAGACTGGATCAGTGGATGATGTGCATTACAAGGGTTTATGGAATGAGAACAGTGATGTTCTCATTTTAGGGCAGAATAGAGTCACTGAAGCTACACCCTAAGAAATACATGCTGGAAGTTGAGAAACCTTAAAGATTTTGTGGTACTGTCTCATACAGTCAACGGCTTCTTTTTTTCCAAGCTTCACGTACGTTTACCTTCGTTAAACCTCATGGAATTCCTAGCAGACAGATCTTCCAGCCTGTTAAAATAATGTGAATGGTGGCTTCTTGTTCTGGTGTCCCCCCTGCACTTCCCAGTTTGGTACCATCCACAAATTTTGTGAGAGTGTGGATGTAGACAAGCTTTGGCACGTATGGACAAGGAGAGATGATTGAGCATCCCTCTGGACTTTCTGTCAGCCAGGTGTTTCCTTTTTTCGGGGAGGTTGGGCAGAGATGCTATCAGTCTGGTGGAGGTGATAAGGGGAGAATACTGATAAAGCCATGACTCTGTATTTGGGTACCAAACAAGGTTGAATGCCAGAAATGAGTGTTCCAGGTAGCTGCAGTACCTGGGAAGTTCTGCCCCTGCTATTGCCCACATTGCTGGTCACCAGTGATGTTGTGGGACCAGGTACAAACACTCTTTGGATGCATAGCTTCTTCTAGGGTCTCTGAACTCCCGCTGATTTGCAGGTGGGTGTAAGTGCCTGTGCAGGAACTGGATGTCTCGGTGTGGTTTTGGGTCTGATATGGAGGCCAGTCAGGGCAAAGAGAACAGAGTAGGTAGGACTGCAGGTTCCAGGGAATAAGCAATAACTCATAGGGCTCCGAGTGAAATGGTAAATCATCTCTATCCTTGTGAAAAAGAGGAAGAACACAGAAGAGGCCGCGGTTTGTTGGTTTTAAGCCTGACTCTGGTTATAAAGGGGAGAGAGTGAGAAAGATGGGCACTTCCAAAGAGCACTTTCCCTGATGGTTCATCCTGTTGCTTAGGTACTTTAGATTGGTGAATTGTCCCTTTGGAGGTGTTTGCCTTTCTTCAGTGACTGGGGAGGGAGATGATGAGATGATGCCTGGTTTAGAGCAGATGTCTGAAGCTCTCTGAGCTCGATCCCCGTCCAGTGGTAGCGAGTGTTTTCTGTGCGTAACAGGGCGGTGCTGCCCTGCAGGTGACTGCAAAAGCCTCCGCTGTTATGGGAAGCAGGGCAGTGCAGGCACGCCAGGATTATAAGATGATACGATTTCCCCTGAGGAAACCTTCAGCTCTTCTGGATTCCCTTGTCTGGGAGAGGAGCTGTCTGGCATTCATCCATAGCTGGTCCATCAGCTGAAAAGTTAAACTTCTTAAAATTACCGTGCTGGGTTTCTTTGTGCTGGGATTTTCTTTCCCCTTCCACAGTGGACGAAAGGGAGAGCACGTTGTTGTTTCCTTCAGGAGGCTCGGAGGCTGGGGCAGTCTGGAAGAGAGGTACAGTTAGACATTCTTGGGAATGATCTGCTCCATAACTGAGTGTAAACCTGAAATGACACTGGAGCAAGACCTAATTTAAAGCTCTTGTTTTAAATTTGCTTGAATTGAACTTGTAAATAGTAACTAACTTAAAGTGTGGTTAGTGAGGACAGGACTAAAAGCCATGTGAAGTTTATTAAACTACATTTGTGTTGGTTTTTGTTCTTCACTTTAAATATTAACTTCCTTTTTAACTTTGAGGAAATGGTTAAACTAAGATAACAGTGTAACAGTTGAGAAATTGAGAAGGGGTTGGAATCTGTCAGATGTTTAAAACTGTTCTCTTTTCAGTGCGTTCATATGTAGGTAACTAATGAACGCTTTGGAGCAAAAGAAAAATCTGTTAAAGATTCGGCATTTCACAGATCTCGTTCAAAGATGTTGTGAAAATAAAAAGGGCTGGAAAAACAGTGTAACTGTTGGAGAGTATTAACGTGTGGGAAGGTCCAGAACCACGTGCAGAGAACACTGAAGATTTGGACTCCTGTCCCGGGTTAGCCCTCGAGCTGTTGTAGCTCCACCAGTGCTACCAGGGGACAGAGCCGGCGTAGTGAAGCCAGCGAAGCAGGACGATGTGGTTACCAATGCAATCGGAGTGCCAGCACTAACAGTCCCGTTGTTACCCTTGTAATTTCGGTGATACAGCGTGAGGACCTTCCTCTTTCCCCTGCTGTCGTTTAGCCTGAGAAAAGCGCCAGTGGCCAGGAGGATAATGTGTAGAAGAAGAGTGAACTACTGGTGGTACCAGAGTAGATTAGAGAGTGAGCAGATTGCTCAGGTGACCGATGTGTATATAAAATTCTGGATAAGAGCATGTGAGGATATTTTGGTAGGTTTGGAGAACAGGGCCTTTTCTGCTAGTGAGCAATGTTGACCTGACTTTTACATTAAGGGTGTGAAATATCCTTAATATGAAAGATATAGCCACTGTTAAGCACGGTGATGAGTGGGGCTGTAGTGGGAAGTGTGGATTGTTTATTTTAATCAACTCGCCAGTTTGGTTGTCTGCCTTTTTGAGGCTGAAATCATTCCAGCCTTTCGTGTTAGCTGAGCTGCGTGATTCTGTCCGCTATATGGTCCTGTCATACTAACTGTAAAATCTGGGTGAGATGAATAACGTAGATGACGACGAACTTCTACGCCCCTCTGAACTTCTGGGCTCCTGATGACTCCTGTGTCTCAGGTGCTCTGGGATGGTGGGGCTGGGCAGCAGCTGCTTTCCCAGGCGTTGAGCAACGTGGGGGTCTGGCACAGTGGCAGGTCCTGTTCGTATGGGCTCTCACGGTGAAAGAAGGATGAGAGGGAGTATCCCAGCTTTTGATATGCATATCCCCAGGCAAACATGAATTGGCAGATCCAAAGCATTTTATTTAATTGGAATGATTTCCAGAGATGTGGGAAAAATAGCTCTGACTGTTATGTGGTCTTCTCTTTTACTTCTTTATCTTCAAAATCCAGCTTTCTGCTGTCCCTGAACATCACAGATACTAGAGAAGAAAAGCACAGAGTATTTGTCTAGTGCTGATGTCTGATACCTCATGCTGAGTTTAGCACAATATAGTATCTGGTAGTTGGAGGATTTGAGGGAGGCAACATTTGAGGAATGCATTTCTTATGGAAAAAGCAAAATAATAACCAGAGTATCCAAGTTACCAGGTCCAAAAGATCTCATCTGGGCCAACAGGTTTGAGGACTCCTTAGAACCCAACTAGCAAGTTTGGGGAATATTTTAACTCCCTAGGAGCACTTTACAGGCCCGATCCTGCAAATCCTTCCTGTTTGAAACTCCACTTGGCTTGTCAGATTAGACTTGAGATTGCTTCTTAACCTATTCCAGGGTGAAGACGCATGGCTCTTTCCCTCCGTAGGTTTCACAATTCCAAAGCAAATGTGAAACATAAGTCCTTTCCAATGGTTTAAATTATTTTCACACTTGATGCCAGAAAGTTGGGATAATGTCGGGTGGTGATGAAACTGACTTCTTACATATTTTTGGCACCAACAAAAATGGTTGGCAGTGTTTCAGGAGCTCTGGTGTGGCTTTTAGTACCATGGCACCAGATTTACAACCCTTCTTCTAAATAATTAAAACCTATATTAAAAAAGGGGGCTGGGGCTACCTCCCAGCTGGAAGATTGGAACAAGAAGGGGAAGTAGCGGAGAGCATCGTAAAGGAGGCTGGAAGAATAAGTCACTAAAGCTTTTGCTGTCTCTGAAACAATTCTGACAAAGCCCAACTTTTAAATGAAGAGGCAGCCCTTTTAGAAACTCTAGGGCCGAGTGAGTCTTGTAAACTGGCATGCATTCTGTAGGGCCAAGAAATAATGTCAATTTTTCTTCATAAATAGGAGCCCTTCTGGGAGGTGTCAAGGCATTTTGTATTTAAGCAGTGACCTTGCCCTTGGGGCAAGGTCTCTTTTGAAAGACCTCAAAAGAGGTGTCTTTTGTCTCTGTTGAGACAGGGGACTAATGGTTAACACCATGCTTTGCAGCCACAGCAAATAGAGACACTAATTTTTATTATTTTCTTTTTTTCCAAGTGCACTTTC
This sequence comes from Scopus umbretta, assembly GCA_013400535.1. Lineage (NCBI taxonomy): Eukaryota > Metazoa > Chordata > Aves > Pelecaniformes > Scopidae > Scopus > Scopus umbretta. The sequence goes on from VZTL01016785.1 coordinate 37,982, forward strand.
GGAATTAGTGGCCCTTTCTGAGAGATCCTGCTTTCCCCTGAATGCTGTTCAGTTAGTATGGCTGTCAAAAGAGGAGAGTTCTCATTTCTGTTAGCAGAAATTCCTCTTGCTGGAAATACTAGGCCAAAGGGATTTCCTGGGTGTACGTGAGGACTGAATTTGGCAGGGAGGTGTGGAAACGTACAATATACAGTATGTATGTAATGTATATTATAAATCATATTAGTACAGTCAGCTGTTGAATATATAGTATTTGCATGTACGTGCAGAGGATTTATTTGGATGGTTGCCTGGCTGGCACAGAACGTGGTGGGGGGGGAAGCAAAAAAAAGTCTGGTCTCTCTTTGTACGTATAGGATGGGTGTTATAGGTATGCAACCTAACAGGACCCCTTTGTAAGCTCCTGTACCTAAAAGGTGTACCATAGGCACAGTCTGATGCCTCCTGGCAGGCCAGATGAGGCCTTCTGTTGCTAGCAGAAGAAGCTGGATCAGACCTAGAGAGTTCTTCCAAGGCAGTATATGGCAAAAAGCTGTATTTCAAGACTTTTAATTGCAATACAAATAATCATTGGATTAGTACAATGAAAAGTAAGTGAGAAGCCCTCATTGTACATATTCACTTTCTCCAGTGTGTTATAACCTGTGAGTTGATTGCTAAACCTGGAAGCTTTGTTAAGTTTTAAGGTGATATCTTTGCTTTCACTCTTTCTTTCATGCCAGATAAAGAGTGGAAAAGGCACAAAAGAACCTTAAAAACCCTGGGTTGCAAGCGAAGGAAGGCTCTCCTGGGGCAGAAGCTGCCTTCCAAAGATGTTCTTGGCAGCCCTGGTGTCAGGTCTGGACTTGGTGCAAGAAAGGCAGGGGTTTAGTCCTCTGACCTACAACCTGTGGAGTCTACCATTAATTAGACACGGTCTTTTCCATCCTTGTGTTATTTATTCCAGAGATCATGGAAAAGCTTATAACTGGGAAGGTACAACAGTTCGTTCCCAGCTTGACCCCTGAAACCCAACCCATGTCTTGCAGGGAAACCAGTGCTTACTATGTGTCGCCTGTTGTAGTCACGATGAGGTATTTGGTCCCCATACAAAAAAATGTGACTGGCTCTGCGAGTCATACTTACAACAGCACTTCACTTCGTGTTGTCCGCAACCGCAGGCGGTCTCCTGTTTGCAGGCAGTCTCACCTCTTTGTTCTACTGAGACCGTAAATGCCATTTAATAACAACGCAATTCTAGCTGGCAATTAGAAAGGTGATCATGGAAGGACTTCTGTTAATAGGATTTATTTGTCCTCATGTGAGCTGAACACAAGAAATACATATTTATGCTTCCAGCTAGAGTGGTGCTTTAGCTGGAGGGAAAGGAAGAAGGGAAAGGAAGGGTGTTGACAAGAACCCCCACTTTTTTTTTTTTTTACATGTACAGTGCCTTATACAATGATGTTTCTAAATAGCACTCAGTGATATAAAAAACTGTGAGAAGCAGATTAAATTCTTTAGTCTGTATTATGCAGACTGAACATGATAATAATCACTTTTTATTTCCTCACACTGTAAATAATGATTGCAATGAAATGGTCTAGGTTCAGACTGGGTTGGTAGACAAGATTAGGATACCAAACTGTCTGATGGGATTTTTTTTTGTTCTTTTGTGGACAGGTTGGCTATATCCAAATTGGATCAGAGCACATGCTAATACAACCAGTGAATACATCAGAGACCTCATTTAGTGGAAAAGAACACTTCATCAGGCGTAGACGATCCACAAAATCAAGCCATCCCATGAAGTCGCACATTCCTGATGAGCACTGCAAGGTTGTAGCAGGTGAGCTTGAAGTGGCTCAAGAGAACAGCCATGAGTATGCAATTATATGTTTAACTGTTGTTCTGCCAGATGCGTCTGTATCTTGTAATTCAAGTGTTCGGGCAGCTGGAGCTAGTGAGAAATGGCATGTGTTAATGAATCCTTCTGCTTCTTCAGGCAGAAAGAGCCACATCACAAATACAGAAATTGTTAGGACATGTGCTGTAACATTCAGTTTGTGAGAAGATAAACTTTGTGATGGGTCAGAGTAAACTTCTCTTTTAACCACGCAATGTGACTGCTGCTCAGGAAGGCATTCCCAGTGTTTTTAGCAAAGGCCCAAATTTTGAAACTGAAGTCAGTGGAGCGGGGTGCTCTTTTGTCTCACCTTTCTACTAGAGTTGCACCAAGTAGGTGTGGATAGAATGGTGATCCTTGCGTTTCAGAATGTGGAAAGCGTCACTTGAGATGCTTCTGATCAAATTACATGAAAGTATCATCTGTGGAGCCCAGCTCCAGGGATCCAGCTCGTAACACGATGAAATGGTATCTGGAGAGGGGAAGAGGTCCACAGTTTCTTTTGTAAAACAACGTACTTTCTTTTTCAGCTTCTAGCATGTCATTATTTTTACTTCTGTCTAGCAGAGCACACCATCCATAACAGAGTATATCAGGTTATGTGGTCAGCTGAGCAGACTTCACTTTTGGTGGATTTTTTTGGTTGTTTTTGTTTTTTGGTTTTTTTTTTTAAATATTATTCCTGTTTTTGTGTAGGCCTAGATGCATTTGAAACTGCCAGATGTAATTGAACAAGGTAATTTTTTTAACTAGGCATTTGATTTTGCTTTTTCTTTCTGGTGTTTTTTGACTCGTCAAACTTGAGCTCTAACTGTCATGCTATAGGACTTTTTGTTTCTTTGAGTGGCAACTTTTAAATTGTTTGCTTTAAGGTTTTGTGAGACAAATTAAACTTCCCCCCCCCCCCATTGCCTTGTGTTAGAGCGAATGAGCTCATAGAGATACCAAAGAAACTTTTAAGGTCTTTAGCTTTCCTTGGGGATCTGTGAACCCAGGTTTCAGGTCTGAGAGTCCAAAATGTGATATTAACTCATATAGATAGGCTAACTTCAATCTAGTTAGATTGGTTGTTGAAGCAGCTACAGCTGTGAGAGCAGAAGACTTGTGTGAGTTAGATGATGGAGCGCTTGAGCAGTTTCTGTCTGCCATCCTGTTACCCTGACTGTGGATACAGTAGCAGCTGAAATGCAGATGTGGCTTGTGTGTGTGAAGCTATTCTGGACCAAAGAACAACCTCTCGAGCAATTTCTAGTACTTTTCTGCTTAAATAGTTGAGCAATACGAGGTATATTGTTTCAGTGGGGTTTCTGTAATATAACAAGAGTTGGGAGGTGAACCAGCTTCCTGAGAAACGGCAGTGATTTAGATTTTAATTGTGTATCTGGCAGTTAATAGTAGACATTCTCTAATGCTCTGGGTTCAGTTTCCAGTGTCATGCTGACAGACCTTGCCAGTGTTAGGATGCTGGGCTTAAATCCTGTGGGTCACCATGGCTATGCGAGGTGCTGATGGCACGTTCCAAATGGCACGTGATGGCACGTCTTCAGTTGTGACCCAGTGTGACAATGTTAAAGTTGTTTTATAAATCAAAAGTTATAATTGTGGATCTGATTTTAAGCCCTGGAGTCCCCACTGGTATGGGAGACTAATAGTACAGAAATCCAGTTCCTTGGTGACAGCCCCCCTGTCAATATTCTTCTCCTGTCTTTCACCCTTCCGCAGTCAAGGCACCACAGAGGGTCAGCAGCTTTACTGTGTTTTTGCACTTGCAGAGTGTGTGCCTGTGGGCTGCTGTGAACCTTGCTGGTGTTCTAATGCCTAGCAGCTGAAACCCTGAAAAAATGCAGCTGTTGCGCACCCTTTTCATTTTGGGGTTTTTTTTTTTTTTTTTCCTGGCATTAATAATAAACCAGCTGTTGATATTACTATTTCCTATCATTTTTCAAGAGAAAATGTCTAACTATTCATTGATCATCTCCTGTCTTCCATTTTTAAAGCCAAACAGTCAGCTTGTCAGATAGTATAAACTGGTCTAGTTTTTGGCTTCTTTGGAGCAATTGAATTTTATCCTTTCTGGAAATCTGTCTGGGTGGTTGCATAGAGGGCATTCTTTATGAACTCTACGAAATCTCTTCTTTAGGTTTCAGTGTGCCTGTATATTCTGTTCCTTTTATTCTTCTCCTGCCCCTTTACCCCACCAATATTCCAGCTTCCATCTTCTACTGGGTAGACTGCATACTAAATGGAGGCAGCAGGTCAGGGCATCTATGCTGTCTTCTACTGGGCTGTCGAAGGGACGAAATGGGAAGCAGGACTGGCAGGTTTAATGGGTACAAGAGTAAGACCCGCAAGTATGGGAACAGTTGAGGGCTCAGGAACAAGTGCTGTTGTTGGACATAAAGGGACATGACAACAGCCGGAGGCGCAAAAGGCTTCCTTATGGGGAACAGCAGTGGAAGCAGAGGTCTGAAGGAACTGACTGGAATAGGCAGCAATGAATTTAAAGTTTGCCCATATCTCTCAGTTACTGTATTTAACCGAGTCGGTGTACCAGCAGAGATGACCTTTGCTTGCTCATGAGGTTGCCTCCTAGCTGGCACTGCTTGTTGGTAAATCCTGTAGCCAGAAACTTTATTTTCTTTTGTGCGGAGCTGAATTTTTAGTAGTTCAGCAGGTTTATCATTCTCATGGGTTCAGACTAAGCCAATATTCTTTTTGATTCTCTGAGTATGAAATCTTGGTTCTGGTTAGAGTTACAGATCCCCTATGTCTCTTTTTAGAGGAAACATCATAATTCAGCACCACTCTGAATTCCTAGCCAAGTACTGTAGGTGCTGCAGCACTGTGTTAATAGAAAATGCATTACAAAATTCTTACACTGTGAAATAAGACAGCCGTTAGTTAAAAGCTGAATTGAACCAAAATCAGTCCAGGAAATCTGCCTCATCCTTTTGCCACTGAACTTTTTGACCTTCTGTCTAGGAGGAGGGTGCTGCCTGTCCTTGGCAAAACTGAAATTCTCTCCCTGAGAAGAGGGAGTAAAGGAAAGAAAATGGGGGAGATGCTGGGTAATTACATGGGATCACAAAGGGAAAGAGGAGGCCAGTGAGTACCAAGGTATCAGAACTGTAAAACTAAGACTAAAAGGGGACACTGAAAAAAAAGTGTTCCCAGTAGCACCTACTGCTTCCTGGGGACCCGCGACATGCTGCTCTTCTCTGCTTCATCCAAAAGGGAATGTGAATAGACCCCCACAGTTGCTGGGATCCTCCCTGCAAGCTTTGTTCTCCTCAGGTTGGCCTGGAGGTGATTGACAGGCAGGTCCTGAGCTTAGGGGACCTCATGGCATGGGTTGGTAGACCCTTGGTCTGACATGATGTGTTTGCACTTTAACTCTATGTCAGCAAAATTAATTGTGTATCTGTTAGGTTCTTAATCCCTGGACAGCTCGAGGAACAAGAATTCCCTACTGCAAGCAAAGTTGTTGAAGTTCTCCATGTTTGTTGGGCTAAGAGCACACATGCATGCACGTGCACATACATGCACACACTACTACCATAGCACAGCTCATGCAGAGGTGATGGCCAGGCCACCGTCATCTCAGTTCTGAGGCAGAGGGAGATTGATAGTCTGCTGTAAAATTTATTTCAGGCTATGGATCTTGCTCTGTGACTGGAGATTTTCCTACCTGACGCTAATTGAGGGGCCAAGCTAGGACTGGATTTGGGGAGAGCAAAGCATCTGACTGCTGCACAGTGGGGAGTGCTGCTTGCTCGTGCAAACAGCCACCGCTTCAAGTAGCCGTGTCATAAAATAATGAAATTGCTCATGGGCTTTGCCACTTAAAGGCAGACTCCTGAATGTTTTTCATTGTTGCGGGGAAGAAATGTAAGTCATGGCTGTTAATAGGCTTAGCACGTTAACGACCTAATTGACTCCTGTCTGGTTTGGATTAACTTTTGTGCACAAGGAGTTTAGAAACAAAAAAATTAATCCTCTCTGACACACAAAAGGTCCATTTCTAATGAAATTGTGTGGAAATTATGATCTAGGGGCATGCTTCCAGAGTTTCTCCTGGGAAAACATCTCTTTACTATGGTACGCACCAACATCAGCAGAGTGAAGGACTGATCAGATTTGTACTAGAGGTTGATTTTCACTGGCTTCTAAGTTGTCTTACCCAGGCTAAAGCTTGGCAGGAAAGAATGGAGGTTGTAAATACTTAGGAAATATTCACATGCTAGACATTTTAGATACACATCCTGTATTGTAGAACAACATAAACAGAAAAATACGTGTTTGTGTAAATACCATATAAAACAAGTGTTTTTCAATGCCACAGGATTGCCATGCTTGGGCATTTTCCAATCCTTTGCTGTTCTTCTTGTATTTTCTGATCAGAAAAGAACCACCTCCAAAGATATTTTCTTCTTAAAATTTTGTAATTCAGTGGTACCTGGCATGATCTGGGATTATTTGGGATTCGAATAAAATACAAAGTATCACATGCTGAATTTTTAATGTTAGTTATTGATCACGTCATAAGGATTTAAACAGGGCTAAATTTTTCAATGGCAATTTTCCATCTGCAGCAATGGTCCTGTGATATATGAAATTAATTGATTTAAAAAAAAAAAAAAGATGCATGGTGATGTAATGACTTGTGTGAGTATTTGTAGGGGGAGGAGGAAAGCGTTTTAAGAAAGCAAAATGAACTTAATTAGGAAGTGCCATGTGTCAGCGCTACAGAGGGGATAGAGAGCATGGCTTTCCAAGACTGTTCCTCTTGTGTTCCACCCAGAAGTGCGGTACTTTCCTCACAGACTCCGTCCATGGGAGAGGGAAACTGAGCTGAACAGTGCCTTGGGGCTAGGTAATACTAGCAGTCTGGTT
>VZTL01016790.1:0-20089 GCA_013400535.1 Scopus umbretta
CACTGTTGGGATTGAGGAAAAAAATGGTTTACCCAGAAAGAGAGAGGAAGTAATGGTCTGCAGCTTCTCTGCAAGCTCCTCATACCAAAGATGACAAAGGGCTTTCACTTTTCTCCACTGAAGGTTTCCCTTCCCTGGGAACTGCTACTAAGAATTACCAGTGTGAGAAGCCACTTTGGGTCTACTGCCTTTTTGGATGGTACAGTTTATTTTGAAATAAGGTAGTAAGGGCAAGTGCTGGAAGGTATACGGGACTATAATGCAGTCTCTGAGACCTGAGGTTGGTGCAGCAGTCCTGTGGGTAATTTCCAGCTCAGCGCTGAAGTGGCAGAATTAATCTAGCTATTACCACAGCAAGGCTGTAATGTTCCCCACAGCTTTCCTCTGTGTTCAGTGCAACTTAAACGTGTATACGTTTAGGACAAAAGCAGTGTGTTCTGTATATACTTGTATGGCGTGAAATGTCACTCATGAAAGGAAATTTTATTCCAACTCAAGGAAACTCATTGTCATAGTTGCAGCTTACATGGAAAACTTAGCTTATAACAGACATTGTGTCATGTGTATTGGAATTTTCCCTTTGGAAGCAATTTTTCTGCTTTATTTTAAGTGATACTATGCAAAAGACAATTCTTGCACCTTTTTCATTTTAACATGGGTGCAAAAAGTGCACGTGTGTGTATAGAGTAAGGATAGCTTCAATAATTACTAAAGAAAATAACGACAGAAAAATTTTTACCACGGAAAAGCGTTCTTTTTCACTCACTGATAAAGGCAGAGACAGTTTAACAGGCAAGTTAGTACAGTCAGTTACACATTACAGTTAGGGACAATCAGTAACACGAGGTGTGGAGGCACAGGGTCAGTGTGAGCAACGACAAGCTGGTAACAGATCTTTAGTATTTGCTTGCCATTAATCTCACTGACATTTCTTTATCCACTAATTGAAATATTTCTTCTAATTCAGTGACTTTTGAACTTTAGCATTTTAACTCTGAGGAGAGCTTAAGAATATTTTAGTGTTTAATCACAACTTTAAGCTAATACTGGAAACATAAAGGATTATATTTTCTTTAATAGAGGTCCTCCTGTAATAGGAAGGGATACACTTTCCCTACATTTTACCAGAGAATTATAACCCTCATCAGATTTCTGATCACTAATTTTAAAAGCTCTGTTATCTAAGATACATAGATTATCAAAGATAATTTTCTTGATCACTATTAATTTGGTTTTTATCTGCCTGAAGAGTAAGGGTCACTGTCTTATGTTACTAAAATCAGTATAATTGTTTAACAGTGTTTGGAACAAGAACAAATATGCAGGCAGTGACATCAACCTGTTTTTCTTTAGGTTAAGTAGGTTTTGTACATGTTTTGAATTGTATGGGAAATATTTTTAAGAGCTTATTTTGCAAGTATGAAATGTTCCAGGTGGAGCTTTTACTTCTTTTGTTTGGCAAAAATAATAATATTTTTCTTTCAGATAGTCTTTTCTCTGCTGGCTTCCCAGTTTCTCTAGGTCTCTGTATTATCCTTGTTTTCTTAAGCATCACTTCCATGCATACGCATTTTGGCAGGGAGTGGTGGTGAGATAAACCACCACACTCTCTGGTTTCATGTTCAGACTTATAGAGGAAGCTGGGAACTTGCCACCAAGCTAATTTCTCAGTTAGCCAGAGCTCATTACTGTCCTCAGGACATGGATTTTTGAAAAAATCTTCTAGAGATGAATATAAAGGTAGTCAACTATGTTGAGTGATCAGAGATCATTGCTTCTGTCTCTTTCAGGATTCCCTTTAGATTCAGCTTTTTAGTCTGACTAGAAAAAAAAAAAAAAGAAGAAAAGTTACTATGCAATAAAAGTGAAAAAAACAAGGAAGAAAAAACACAAAGTTAAAAAAAATTGTTTTACCTACTGTGGAAGCTTCCCAAGAGAAATATTTTGACTCTGTTGGTCTTTAAGTTCGTTTCACTTTTTAATAGAAACACATCACTGCCAGGACTGCAAGAATGTGTCATTTTCAAACAGGGCCCTGATCTTTGACAGATCCTGAAGATGTTTCACAACTCAGATTTACCATTGGCCTGGTGGGTCAAACACTCAAGTGCAGGAGGGATTAGACTTGTTGTGTTGCTGCTACAACGGAGTGCCCTGATGAGAAGGTGAATAATGATTCTAGATCCCTAATTTTGATCAGAAATTGCACCGTGGTCCTTTGACCTTCCCAGAGAAAGCCTAACAACAAAAACCTGTTTCAATTAACACATACTTTTATAGTATTATGTTCAGGTAAACTTAGGTGCCTTTAGTTTGGTTAGACTCAAAAGTTCAGGACCAGTGGAAAGCTGAGTCTTGGCAATTAGAGTGAAATGGAGAACAGGGATGAACTGTAAGCACAGTTGCTGCTCTCACAAGCTGAACGAAGTTCTCGCATGCTTCAAATAAAATCCTTGTGGGTGTAGTGGGAAGGTGTGAAAAAAGGCTTATAGGATAGCATCCTGCACAAGGATGTTCTGGCTGTCTGTACTACTAGTCTGTTTCTTCACCACCACAAAGCACAGCCTTGCTGTGGTCTTGGAGGGGTAAGATCCCCTACTGGTGATTACAGCACTGGCTGTATTCTGGGAGATCTGAGTCAGTGCTCAGTTACCCCTCTATTTCATATAGCTGATACAGGCTAGCTGTAAATCCTGCTACACGTGTTTATCTCTCTTATGCTGCTAATACAGTTAAAGTCTCTGCTGAGACATAAAGAAATACTATACTGCAGATATTCTGTCCTCACATGGTCAAAGCCTTTTGTAACAATAAAAGGTCACTTCATAAGCTTTGTCGTCTACGGATGTCATGCACACATAGCCCTGCCTGCCTTTGCAGTATAACTATATTGATCACATCTAAATACTGGATCAATTGGTCTTTTAGCAGATTATGCTCCTATTCCTCAAGCAGGAAAAGACCTGGCATTCTGCAGCTTAGGTCTGTAAACATTGTATTTACTAAGTATGTCACATGCTTTGGGACAGCGGCAGATCTATCTTCCTCCTTGTTCAGCTCCGCTTGGTAGCCTATATCTTTCTCTCATACCAGACAGTTATCTATGATATTTTGAACAAGACTTTGGACAAATAAATCATCACATTAAGGCAACTCAGTTGGTATTAAGGGCAGGAGCCGGCTGGCTTGGCTACAAATGGACAACTGGGGGAGGCTTACTTTAATAAGATACTTCAGGCTTATTAATGCACGTAACTACAATACCTTGTCCCTTGTGAATATCCCATTCAGAGTAAATTGAACTTAGTTACTGTAGCTTTGTTCTCCTCTTAGGCCCCAACACAGAAATTGGATCATACAAAGTGTAATATATTTTAGACTATATGCATTGAGCCTTAGCTGACTCATGAACTTTGAGTATCTTCCCGTAGCTGGGACCCATGCCACCTGCCTCAAGCCAGTCTGCCAGGCAGAAGCTCACTGCCTTCTACCTCTTCCTTTGCCCTGGGGACAAGGACTGATTCTTCCCTTCGTGTTCTTAGGAAAGTGATCCCACTTGGTTGTGGCAAGAAGGCCATAAGTAGCGTTATGGGATGTCCCTGTTGCTTGGCTGGTGTGGTGCTCATGCACCAGGTTTACTCAGCAGCTGGCAGTACGAAAGAAGGCACCATTAATCATCCCTCTAGAACAGTTGAAGCATTTGGTATGATGCACTGATTGCTGCTGCTGTTAAAAGCTTGCAGATAAATGCTACTGGTGTAATGTATTACTGCTCTGTAGGTAGATAATATGCTTATGTAGGTACGTAATATGATGCACACCTTGGATACACCCTAAATGTATGCCTGAGGGGAGACAGAAAATAACTGGAGAGTAGCAGATATTATTTTTGAGACTCTCAGCTTTAAATGTAGAAATGGAACAGAAATGAGCATTTTTGCAGCACACACAGACATATTAATCCTCTGAGCAATAATGGTATTTTTGCTACTATACTGTAAACAAGAGTTGTCTAATCTAGAGATACAGAAGCATCCAGTGAGACAGCGTTGATTCAGCCCTGCCTTTTCACAATCAGAAACACTTTCATAAGTCTTGGAAGAGATTTTGTATCTAAGCCAGAATGAAATGCTTAATTTTTGGAGACAGTGTGTAATCAGAATCACTCTTCCTGGTGTTACACGATACCTATTGGTTTCAACACCCTTTTAAAGAAAATGAGATTGAGCTAGGCAAGTCTTTCCTACCGTTCAGCTTTCCAAACTGACTAGTCCTAAAACTAGGAATTTTCTCTAAGGAAGTGAAAAAATGTTGTGTTCTATATTGTTATTGTTCCGGGGAAACATTCATTTTTTTCATCAATAGCTAGTGAATATTGACTCTTGTATCTTGGAGGTTACCAGACATGCAAGAGACAGCAAAATTGGTCATTGTGATCCAACTAGTGGGAAGGAATTATTTTCACAATTTTTTTTCTAACACTCTTTCTAATGAATCTGCAAAATCCACTGCTGTAGATGACAAGCAATGCAACACTTCAGGTAAAACTCCTTGATATGTGGCTCTGCAAGATTTAGACATAGTCAAGCAATACTTTTCAGTGTATGGATGACAAAAACTCCAAATTTTACGTTTTTTCACCTTGTGCTAACAAATCACAGCAATTTGCATGTAAACCACTTTCTGGACTGGCAGATGTCTTTGCTTTGGCCTCTCACCAGTGAGTTAATCCAGGCTTTTAAATTGTTGATAACTGAATAAAGTTCAGATCTTGATGCCTTTTATAATCAGTCACATAAATCCAAATTGAGTGGGAATTTGTACTCTCCAGAGATGGGAAAGACAAAAGAGCCATGGCAGCTACGAAGTAAGCGACGAAGTAAGTCACTGGTTCCTTTCTAATCTCTTTTGCTTGTACATTTTATATACATAAATAGTATGTGTTGGATATTATTCAAGAGAACACAAACTATTTTTAATTTCTAAAGAAGATGGCTATAGTATTCTGAAAGGAGGTATTTTTGAAGCAAGTTTCAAACATGAACTTTTTGATACTCAGAAAAAGTCTGCTAAACTATTAAGCAACTTTATTTTAGTAAACAAAAAGAAAAAAACTCAGCCTAATTAAATTTAGTCAGCACATCTATCAACAGAAGTCATCAAAGAAGAGCATTAAGACAGTTCTTGGGAGCAGCTCTAATGAATCTGTACATTCTAGTCTGAATGTGTGTGTAAGACTATAAGAAATTACTTATATGAAAGAAGTTAGAGATTTAATTTACATTCCTTAAATGAAAGAAATCTGCATGCTCAGAAGGGTTTCTGATGGGGAATGCTGGGTGTATAGAAGGTGGATCTATTGTATGTCCCTTCATGGCCTTACAATCTTTACTTCCTATTTTTTCCATATTTTTGCATAGTGCAATTGTAGTTCAACACCTCATTTTCCACACTTTTTTTGTATTAAATAATTAGTTATTCCTTTGATGTGCTTTTCTCTTGGAGCATGTTGGAGTGCTACATTCTCAGCTGGTTGAGGCTGCTGAGGTCCCTCTTGTTCTGATACATTCAGGTTTATTTATTCACATTAACTTAGGATCAGGGCCTGGAGTAATGTTTTTTTTTAAGGTGAACTTAACATGTAAGTATTCTGGAGTCTGTTAATGCTAAAGGTGACCTGGCTGATCTTGTTCTTTCTTTGGATTGGAGCAACCCTTTGAAGAGTGTTAATTGATTGTAATTGTTTTAGTAAATCAATTTCAGGGGATCAGGAACCTATTTTGCATGCAGGAGTTGTTTGCTTCCAGACAGTTCACAGAAGTAGTGCAAACTACCTTAGGTCAATTGTTTCTTTATCTTAGGAGCTTAAATGGTGTGTATGTACCAGGTGACACTGGGTTTGGAATATGTATGAGCAGAGCTATGAGGAGAGTATGGCTTTCTCGTATACAAGTTGGAGAAAAATCTCTGATAACAGTTGCTGAAATGGTTTAATATTTCAGAAGGGTTAAATTTTCCTCTGATAATGAAAAATCCAAGATATTGAGCATGTGGATGGGATATTTCTGTATTCAGCTTTTCTAAAACCTCTTTGTCGCTTTTTTTATTGAAGGAAAATAAAAAGGCAAAAAGAGGAACCCTCTCTGGTCTTGATATTTCTAGCAGCATTTAAGGCTGCTTCACTGATACGGTCATCTGTGTCTTTGCCAGCTTTGAATGATCAATCCTTTTCTTTGAATGAAAGCTCGAGGCTTTCAAAATGCTGGGGAGTATGTACCAGAGTGCCAAGATTTCCTTAAAGCTGGGTGAAATCCAAAGGATTTCTGTGCAAGAACTCATTTATCTATGAAGGGTTGTTTATTTGCTTAAGACAATACGTCAAAGTGTTTTCAGTAAGAGTTTGTGAAGTACGGCCATGTAATAAACTCTAAGGGCAACTTCTGGAGTTCTTGATATGCAGACTTTTTCTACTGAAAAATTTTGACATCAAGGAAAAATCTATCCTCTCCTACTTCTTTTCCATTGCAATATCATTTTCCCTATCTACCATCAAATAAGGTACATTATCCAAGAATGGACTACTTAATGCATTGGATGTATGGTGTTGCAGATGAAATGAAAGCAAAACTTCATTATAATTGGAATGTAATATGGCTTTTAGAAATCTTTGGCAGGTAAGCATTTAAATCCACCAAAATGACCTGTCCCATGAAAAAAGGAGGAACTTCCTGGTTTCATTACTGCTTTCTTAACGCAGGCCATAGTATAATTTCATAGTCTGCATGTCTTAAGCAGGGACTATGCACCTTAGTGCATAAAGTGTGTTATTTTTTTTCTTAAATATGAAGCTGATGCTTGTTTCATAAACTTCAAATAAGCTGCAAGGCTGTCCTTTTCCTCTCCTGAATGTGTATTTTTCTGGGTTTCAGGAACTTGCTGTTCTTTTTTCCCATGACTCTTGCTACCTATGCAGTAACATTCAAAATTGGCAGATGTTCAGAAAAATTAAATACCAAAATTCTGAGGGGAAATGGAAAAGGCTTCTGACCCAGAAGTATGGGTGGCTCGCTGAGGGGAATGCTATTAGCAGAAAATGACAAGGAAGGTAGTTAATGTGAATCCCAGATATCTGCTAGGAAGAGAAAAACAGAAGTATCAATGAAATGAAATTACCCAAATAAAGAAATCTGCACTTGTGGACTAAATAGTACAAATATCATGCAAAGGGGACTATGAATTAAAGGCATTTGGGCATAAATTTGACCATTTAATTGGAAACTCTGCAGATGGCAGTCAAGGAAGGGAGAGAAAGGAGTAACATTCACTTTAAAAAAATGAGTGAAAATTAAAAGTCTACAATTTTTCCTGGGCTCTTGTATTTCTTCATTCTGTCCTTGCTGTACTTCTCAAAGTCCTGTCTATGACTCGACCTGTGTCTGCTCACATGTACCATGCACAGATGTTTCTTCCTGGGTCCCTCCTGGGACCACTGGGAATAAATAATGTTGCTGTTGGACCCACCAAACTGGGCAGAAACTGAGCACGGATGTTTGCGCTGCCTAGGTGCTTATGCCTTAAGGCATGGATGATTATTTGACATCTAATTCAAAACCATGTAAATTTAAAAGTCCAGGTGGTTGAGCCTCTAACCAGAGAAACTCAACACTGAAAATCTTTCTACTCAAATAAAGAAAATCTGGTGGAAAGAATGGCTAGAGAGGAGCAAAAGTAGCAGCAATTAAGCTGCTGGGTGAAGATTGTTGTGGCAAGCCCTAAATGTTCTTCACTGCATGAATTTTGAAGGGGAGTAGGACTGCACCTGGGAAACTGGGACACATCCTGATCCCTTTCTTCTTGGAAGAAATACCACTGCAGTCCCTAGGTCTGCTATATACATGAAGCAGAATTTTCAGAAGAGAAAAAAAAACCATCAAACCCTTTATTTCTTTCTTTTGTGGAAAAAAAATATTAGACTTGTTCCAGCTTGCTAATTTCCAGAAACAAACAGGAGTTACGGTAAACTACAGCACATTCCTTCTGATTTTGCCTGCCTCAACATATCACAGGTGCCTGACTCATTTTATATACCTTTCTGTTGTTAAGACAGGCAGGAAATTCAAGAACAATATAATTGTCAGTATGATAAATGAGAAGGCAAAATACTGTTGAACAGTAGAGGACACCGGGTGTTATTATGGCCTATTGTTGCTATGAATAGAACCACCCAGACACCAATTAACATCTCATTGCTATGATTACTTGCTACAGTATCTGTTCCACTAATCAAACTTGTACCTTTTTAGTCCATATTTTGATTTCAAAAAGTTATACCAGGAAGAGATTACATTTATCTCAAATGCAAATAAATGTGAAGCTTAAGAAGCTAATTAAGTTTATAACCACTGAGAATAACATTAAAAAGAAAATTAAATTGCTTGGTTTGGAGGAAAACCTTTTAGGAAACATTTGTTGAATAAACATAAAAGAAATTCTCCTAATGTACTCTTATGCAAATAGTCTTCTGTTTATATTTTTCCATATGCCAATCATATATAACTCTTATAATTTTTCCTTCACTAAACACTCTTCTTCATAGGAATATTTACTAGCAAGCATACCATATGTAGTAAGTATGAGAACTACATGACAACAGCCTGCTATAGCTTCCCAAACTTTTTGAGAACAGAATGTCAGTTTTATAAAAATTATAACAACATTCAAATATTTAGTAAATAATTGCTCCAGGCAAGGAGATGGAAATGAAGGATAAAGTACAGGAGATATTCCTTCTCTCATTTTTCTTTTTTTAGTGGTCATAAAAGGTACCAGATTGAAAGCCCTGGAGAAAGGAAATTTCTGCTTATGCATCGGGCAGCAGTACTGCAGAATTTCTTGGGCCGGGCTCCATCTTCCAGAGCTCTGTGGTGTTTCCTCTGGTCAAATAGTCTGCTAAGGCATGTTCACCATCTATCTAAAGTCAACGAGAAAACAAGGGTAGTTAAGCAGAGCCTTAAGTGTTTTGCTGGATCATGTTGCTCAGTTCCCTGACAGGCTGAGCCTGTGCCCCAGCCATGCCTCCACTAACAGGCTACCCAAACTGCCTTCTGCTGAGAGCAGTCCTGGCTGGCACAGGTTTTGCAGCAGCTTGCTGCTCAGGAGAGTTGGCTGGTCCAGAGCTTCTCTCTCATCTGAAATGGATTAGCTGCACTAGGAAAAGGTAAGATTTCTGGCTACAAATAATTCCTTTGCTTGGTTTAAAGAAAACCAATTTTTGAAGGAGAAATGGGAATTCATAGTCCAGAAGAAAAAAATGGGGGTAACATGGTTTCTGTTAAAAGGGTAGTCACATGAGGAGCATTGACCCAGCTTCTGCTGCTTCTACTCTTTCTGTCCCACTCTCCCCTCCGCAGAGCAAAGGCAATCAGTGCAGCATACACCCTTCCTTTGCAGCCAGCTCTGGCTCTGCCAGGGTGCGGAGGAGCAAAGCCAAGCCTCTGTGTCCTCTTTGTGCAAGTAAATCTGGAAAGGAGGTTGGGCCATACCTTCTTTCTTCAATCCTATGTACTGTGTTTAAGACTTGACAGCAGCAGAGTCACTCACAGGGAGTCATGGCAATAAATCTTTTGTTTTGACTTGCCCTATAGAGTATGGATGTCCTGGATGAGCTGAGCAGTGGTTCTACCCTATGCTGATAGCAGCTTTATTCCTGTGAGCTGGACACGACGAATACGGGGAGGAAATTGTTGTCATGGAAATGGTGGATATGATGTCATTTCTGAGGCCTTGAAATTGTTATTTTCTTAATCTTTAACACATGCCTTTAGCTTGCTTGTGTTCGGAGAACATCACTTTCACTGCAAGGGTTTCAATTATGACTAGAATATTTTGAATTTTGAAATGTGCCCCTGATGATACATCACAATTTTTTAAAAAGCTTTGGACATGGAAGAGCAGTGTTGAACTTGGAGCTTGAATTTAGATATAATTTTTTTATAAAGCAGCTGACAGGTTTGCTGGATTAGTGTTTATAATACTTATTGACATCCCATGATACCTTTCCATAGCTGAGCAGAGTTTAGATTGACTCTGGAGTATTAGTACTTGATGAAGGTAATCTGTTTTCTTGGCTGAAGCTCACAAACAAAGCAGTTAAATCCCCATTACAAATGGCTAAACAGGGACCCATTAAACTTCTTATAGGCCTGTCTTATTTCTATAGCCCCTGAAACATTTATAAAGGGCACTGTTAAAAATTTACAAAACCTTGAGACAGTTTCTTAAGCAAAGCTACTCTGTGTACACTACCTGAAATATGCATCTTCCTTTAAAGAGTAAAATAAAAGTAGTTAAGAAAAACTTTTTTCTGTATGCTTTGACCTACAGTAACTGTTTTAGCTTTTCATGATTTATTTTCAAAGTTTCATAGAAAAATAAACGTTACAGGTAGAAAAAACCAATTCATGCTAAAGCTACTATAGGAAGGCACTGGGGTTGGTTATTAATAATCAAAACTGTCTTTGTTAATGTCTGTTTCAATTATTAGTTCTCCAATCACCCTTTTTATATGGGAAGTCACTCTGGAAATTGTTGGCACCAAATTTGAGATGAATATGGTAATAGTGGATGTATCATGTTAATGAGAATTCTCATATTAAGAAATATAAGACACATTATTTTAATGATTCTACTAGCATCAAACCATGGAAGCCACAAAGTTATTTTTTAATGAATCAATCCCCACAGGCCTAAAGTAATTGTGTGAAAACTGTTGGGCTTTTTTTATTCCAGTAAAAGATGGCCCCAAACTGAAATGATACTTTTCACTGTTTTAGCCGATGTTTTGCAATAATACCAGGTATTTCGTAAACCTCAAAAGAAAGAAAACATCTAGCACGGCACTGGAGTGAGGAGGTTGAATCAGGCTTCCCAATGCATGTCAATAAAGAGGTGATAATTAGAGAGAGAAAAAGCAAAGCTTTCATTAGGCCACAGATTATTTGAGTTGCATGGGCAAACTGTCAAATTGAGCTCACCAGGGATGACAGTATCTTGTGAGACAGCCTGTACCTTAGTGCATGGGGATAGTGGCATTTGTTTTTTATAATAGGGACATGGCACCGGGAAGGGGGAGGTGATGGCCAAGAATAGAAAAGCACTATTGTCTGGTTTGGTTCATTATATTCTAGTCATCCTCTCTAAGAGCTTAATCTTCTGCTCAAGTATTTTAAAAATAAATAAATGAGCGGCTCTGTCTTTCTAAATATGGGAGATGATATGGGAGTGTGGGGAATAATGAAACCACACTGTGTATATATTTTCTAGTTCCTGTGAATTTTGATAATTTCCAGATGGCCATTTGTAAGTATATTCATCAAATGTGAAGAATAGTTTTATAGACCAAAATATATATTCAAGGACACTACTAAAATGTCTAGAAAATTTGAATCTTTAAGTATTGTTTTTTCTCCCTAGTCAACCACCAGTGCTGCAAGGAGTAATAATAAAGAAGTTCATATGATAGTGTGCTTTTTATTTACATGGATCCTGAAAATATATGCTAAACCATCTACACCATCTGCTCCAGGAGGGTCAAAGTCCCAGCTGTACAAGCTTAGGGGTAAGTGCTGTAGAGCTGATATTTTATATGGGATGAAGTTGATGTTTAAAGTAGTTTCAAGCAAGCCTTTCACAAAATTTAGGGATTCAACCAACACTTGTTAACATATTCCTTCTTGTGAGTTCTTAGCTGAAAAATAACAGATCCCGTTACCAGGTATCTTAAACAAGGTACAGAAAAGTTGTCTCTCGGCTGGGATGAGAGAAGCAGAAAGTGGCTTGTTCCCTTTGCAGCAGATAAGAAGAGAACTACTGGTCAAATAGCCAGTTAAATGCCCAGCATAATTTAGTGGGGCAATCTTCCACTTTAACAGTTTCTACCTGACCAACTCCAAAATATGGATCAGCTGTAAAAAATGCCAACCTGTGGTGGATTCTTTTCCTTTTTGAGCCTAAAATTACCAAGAATAATCTACTGCTTTCACACAGCCTTCATAGCTTCTTATTGTATTCTTCTCAAACATTAGTTTTCAATTCCAGAATTTGAAAGCAAGCCAGAGAAACCCACCCATTTCTGACCGTCTCCTTAAGTGGGCACTCCTAGATATCACCAAGTATTTCATGGTTACATCTGGCAGCTTATGCTTGAAGGCAGTGATGAAAATGGGACTGAAAATACAAACATAATTTTTAGAAATACTGCTGAGGGAAAGGAGGAAAAAAGAGCCCTCACATGCCACATTTCTGCTGTTCTGTCTGTTTAGCAGCTATACCAGTATGACATACCAGCATGTTTCAATCATCAAGTTATTGTTATTTGTTATTACCAAATAAAGAATTTTAAACTCATGGCTTGCACCAGTTCTTTAAATGCCATCTTATGCACTTCTGATGAAGTGCTATTTGTTTGATACTTGCAGGATCACACTTAAACTTTTCTGGGAGCTGAGGTTGCCCATTAGAGTGTTATTTTGATACCGCTAGTAGTTTGAAATAAGCCACTTCAGGAGTCCTCTGTGCGTTCTTCTGCAAATCAGATTATCTACTTTCTAACTGGGAGACCAACAAGAGCCAAAAGACAATTTGTCTGAGGAAAGGAAGGCATAGAGAAGTAACAACTCCGGTTACAGTGTTTGATATATGTCCCTGGAAGAGAGGAACGTAAATCTTGAGTCTGTCCACAAACACTGGCCCAAGTGCAGTGGAGATCACTTGATACAGATCTGTCTTGCTCTATTCCTGTTTGCTGAAAGTCTGTCTCTGCATTAGTGCTCCCGAGCAGCCTTGATGCGAGAAGTTATTTGAGTGCCACAGACAAGGCCTGTTATGAAGCCCCTTAATTATTATGAATTCCCCCCGGCCCCGAACACAGGTATGTCTTTTCCTAGTCCAGTGCCCCAGTGCCAGCACTAGATACTGAAGTCAGAGGTGTGAATTTAGGCAGTAAAGGCTGAGGATGTTCTGTAGAGTCTGCACTGCTGTTTCTGGATAGACTTTTAGTGATTGTGTGATCCCAATTTATCTAAGTGTTTAGATTAGGAAACTAGTTGTGTACCCTTTGGTGCTTTTGTGCCAGTAGAAATTCTTTACTTGTGATATTTTGGCCAAATTTAGCTACAGAAACCAGACTACACTTCATTGGAGCTTTAACTATGCATGTGACATCAGGAGGAGGCTGCCACTTTGTTCTCCTACTCAGATCAGTCTTTATATGGACAGAATAAATCACTTTGGTAGGAAGGAACTCATATTGATCAATATCCTCCCTGCTAGAATTAGGGATCATCATGACAAACCTTTCCAGTTTCTGCTTCATGTGTAAGGGAGTTCTATTTCAGATTTTTTAATCTATATTTTAGATTTCATGCCAGGGGTAAGTTTTCAAATATCAGGTATTCATAGGAATATGGAACAGTTACACCAAGGCTTTTTAGAAAACCTTTGTACCTCTAGAATGGAATTTAATGAGACTTGACAATGCTCTCCCAAAAGGTCACTACCCAGGTGGTTTTGTCAGCCTGCTCAGGAGAAGGACTTGGCAGCTCAAATTCTTCTCTTCCTATTCAGGTTGGGGATTAGATTGAGAGTTCTTAATGTCTCTCCTATTGCATCCTCCGAGCTGTCAAAAATGGCTGTAACCACCTTCCCTCCCCTAGGATACTGAACTTCTTGGCCTAATTCAGATTAGGAACAGCTCTGGACTGTCACAGCCTTGGTACACCCATGGGAAGGTAGGCATTCTTACTTTGCCTAATTTGGAAAAGGGTTTGGTCTTGAACCTCCTTAAAAGGCAAGAAAATTACTTCCTAGCTGTGCTTATTTCTTTGATGTCGTTCTTTTTCAATAGGAGATAATGTATTCAGAAATGAGTTTCCACAAAATAGTCCTGCTTGGTGTGCTTCTCTACATGTGGAAAGAAGAGAACACAGTTATGTAGGGGACACCTTGCTTAACTTGTTACCAGAAACTGCTTAAAGGTAACATTGTAGGAGCGCTTATGTAAAGTGTGTATGTAAGTTACCCCGCATTTCCCAGTCACACCTGCAGCCTACCAGAACACATCCCAAGCCTCCCAGGCTGTGGATATGCACCTCTCTACCTTGATGCATGCTGTTAGTTATCATGGGAGTTTTGTCTGGCTTGTGGATTAATCTTGCTGTGAATTCAGAGGAGCCACACTGAGCCTGGGCTGGGTGCTGAGTGTGCCAGGTTGGCTGTCCCCCTCTGCCCTGGACACCGGAGAGCATGGAGGGCAGGTGCTGGGTGCCTCGGTGCTTCAGGAGCCGCACAGCTGAGCGAGGGCTAACGCACCCACTTGCCTGGCCTTGAGTGCCTTGCTGCTATGCTCTTCAACGTTACCCAAGTTTTTCAGTTATTCGGAGTACCCCCACTTACAATTACCCCAGATAACAGACAAGTGTTTCATTTTTGTGGATGCAGTTAATGTTATCTGCTGTTCTGTTGAGTTCCCTAGATATTCTAAAAGCTCTCACAAGTAGGAGCTGCCTCTACAAAATCATGACTGCAGGTGCTGTGAAGAAGTAGTGGCTCTTTCAGGTCATAAGATATCTATTTGTGTGAGAAATGTGTATCTTTGGCAGACTGCTAAATATTACTGCTTAAATCTATTACAAGGAAGCACAATTTTCTGTAACTTAATTTCCTAAGCCTAATGAACCCAGTAAATTTCCTCTGATGTCTTCCCAAGTTAATATATTAAATCTAATTTATTTGGCAAAAAATTGGACAAATTTCCTCTTAATTGAATTAACCTAGAAGAAAAAAATATATTGTTATGGAAATCTGTGACTAATAATTCACAGATGTGAAAGTCCTGGGTTTGGTTCCATTCATTTACTATCTTACAATTGCTATTTTTGTTTGCTATAATTTAACTAGAAAGAGTTAACTGAACCATACATGTATTTGAAAAGTTTGATAAATGATACTGAATTACTTTCTTGTTGTTTAATGTTGCAGAAGATTTTTCTGTCCTACGAGATTATTTGCATACTTATTGAATATTATATTTGCCGATCGATTTTCTTGATATATTACTGATATTTTGTGGACACTGCTAATGAGTGGATGATGCATTTTCATCAGTAATAATACATTCCTAGCAATTTTGACTGCTATATCTCAAAGTGGTGCAAAAAGAATTCTCATTGTTCATGTCTTAATGTTGGGAAAACCAAAGCACTAATTCCCAACAAAAGCCAAAGCAAAACTATGACTGTGAGCAGGTCCTGAACATAGTTCAGTAGCAACACAAAAACATGAGTTTGCCTATGCATACTACTATGATTTTGTGTGAACAGGATATAGATAAGAGGGATATAGTTGCATATCCTCCTGGAACATGATTCATATTCTTGATGCCAAGAGCTATAGTCCTGCTTTCCTGCCACTTATTATATGTGAAGAGATCTGATGTAAACAATGGAGCCAAACCTCTGACAAATATATTACAGGGGCTACTAATGAGTGCAAATCCATGTATGACCTTTAGAGCATTCATGCAGCTCTCTCCACCCTCTGGTGTGGCTTGTGCTGGAAGAATCCTACCAATACCTAGCATTTCAAAATGACTATGTATATCAAAACAATAGAGTTGGTTTCTGTCTGTTCGTACAGCTCTACCAATTTCAGAATTGCTCAGGACAGAATTTAGATTTAAAACTGTAGGCCAAGGACATTTAATGGTCTTGCATTTTAAAGTAACTATTAGTGATTTCCAATATTATTTACAAATGGTCCAGGAGTTTTCCTGCTATCAGTTTTTACCCAGACATGTATATCTTTTCCAGCACAACAGCACTTGTATGAAAAATAGTCAATAAGCTGAAATACTAAGGTCAACAGTTTTAGGATTAAAATCAGTTTACAGTATGTTTGCTTGAAGTGCACATAAATTCAAAGAGGCAAGAAGTATAAACAGAATAGCTGATTTCTTGGATGCACTCCAATATAATTATAGCTATTCACCCTTGTGACTATTTGTGTGTGCAGCTTAAAGCTATTTGCCTGCCCTAAGGTACAGTAGCAGTATTTTTATACATCTTTGTATCTGATTGAAATGCAAAACTAGGTAAACCTGGAAAGGATGCTAACAAGCTTAAAGAAATGTATGAGTAAAATTAACCAGCAGACTGAATGTGCATTTTGACATTTGTTAGCAGCACCACCCAGTTCCTGGTACAGGTACCTCTCATTCTCTTCAGTTTTGAAACTGAGATATCCCTTAAGGATTTGTCACCAAAATAGTGTATTTCTAATAGGCAATTATGAAAAAAAAATCATCATCAATCACATTTATTGCAAACATCTCATAAAACAGTAAAACATTTATGTGGCTATGGAAGGCAAGTATGTTGCCATGTAATATACTAAGATTTGCATATAAAGAACAGCAGGCAGCAAACAAGTATCTTTCCCTTTCTTATTCCATTTATAAAAATGCCTTTGATGCAATGTATCTATTTAATTTACATCAAAATGTTATAGCTGCAACACCTGAGTGATATTAACTGTCGTTAGGTCTCAGAAGCACACCATGTGAAGGTAACGGGTAATGCTGCTTCCTTCAGGTAGGGTCTGTCAGGCGTGTCACACCTTGTCACAACCTATCTGTCACCCAGGAGGCAGGGTTTGTCTCAAGCTGATGTGCACCTGTCATGGATTTTTTTTTTTTAGTTTCCCTCCCCCCAGTATAATTTTTTTGCCAGGATCATTCACGTCAGGATTTTGCTTTCAGACTAATTCCAGGGATATTTGGACTCCGTATTGTTTCTGTGTGAATAAGAACAAAATGCAGCTTCTTGGAAAGAAACACAGTGCTTCTTGGGAGGGGGGCATGGCAACTGACTGTCAATACCAACATCTGCTAATCTCCTCTGTAATGGTAATCATCTGTACCTTGTGCTCGGCAAACACTCAGAAATCATTTTCTTGAAACTTTTTTTTTAATAGCTCAGAGTGTATCTACCATGGGGCTGTATGATATAAAATGACTAATAAAATGTAAGGTTATTTGTATGTCAGAGTTGGTAACGACTGTCTTTATCTGGGTTTTTCCACAAGCCTCAAGGTAAAATGAAGCAGGCAGCACTGCAGAGAGGAGAGAAATGAATGACATCACATAGTACAAATCTGTGGGATTTTTTGACATTTGACTTTCAACTATAATTTTAAAAAAATCTGCCTTCTATTTACTTGTCAGAACTGGATTTAATTCTTATATGCTGCAAGGAATTCGCCATGTTAAGATATTGATATAACAAATTGCTGAATGTTTTAGAGATTGATTCTTGCTGACCAAAATGGGCTTTCAGATTGGAAGTCTTTTTTTCCAGAAAACACCTGCTGAGATAGAAGTCTGACTGCCACACAAAAGAAATATACGGTTTGTTTAGTCTGCTTCTATCTAGCAATTTGCAGATGCTATGAAAAAAATCACATTTTTTAATGAAAATTACCTAAGGATTTGGCAAAGGACCTTGATTAAAATGGACTGAGTGGCCACTGCCGGGCAAGTATTAACAGACTGATTGGTTGTTACTTCTGTCAGTCTTCCTGCAAAATTATGACAGGCCACACAGCAGGGAGCAAATGATCATTAATACTTCATCCTCTGGGACACAATAAACTGCCGTTCACTTGCATACAAATAAAATACATAAAGCTTGTCAGACAAGGTGACAGAAAAAGGTGCTTTTTCGAAATGATTTTATACTACAGTGAGATGTGATCAGTTAAGACATGTTTTGTATTGTGCGGTATACGGTCACAGCAGCAGCATCTTTGAATTTGTTCCAGTTTAAAAATATCTTTTAGTGCTTTTTCCTGATGTTTATTTTGTTTCGTTAGAAGAACGTAAGATTTTGAACACTATTCTCAGCTCTACAGTGGGAAGTTAACAATAGCTTTTGTAGGAAAACACTCCCCTTAAGCCAGCGTTGTTTATGCCATCTAACCTAAGACCAAAACGATCCAGGCTTTGTGCCTGTGCCGGCGTGTGCTCTGTGCAGACAAACACAGAGCCTGATGCCAAAAGATGCCCATTGGAACAAAGATTCCCTAGCTAGAAAAAGCTGTTCTAACCTTGAATAAGCTGTTCCCACAACATTTTTGCAAGCAAAAAGTCTAAAAAAAAAAAAAAAAAAAAGGTTATGTTGTATTATAATTTTGGTAAGGTCAGAAAGAGGCTAGAATTTGAGGTATTTGCTTAGCCACTGCTTCCAGTAATGTTTTTCTGTTCTGGGAAGTGCACTGAAAAAGATAATTACTGATTTATGAGGAGATTTTGCATGTTCTGCCTATAGGGTGTTTTGGTTTGGTTTGGTTTTTTGACACGTTTACCAATTAATTATTAGGTGGTTACTGCACTGGAAGTTTTGTGTAGGCAAGGCACATATTGTTGCTTAACCAGTCAGTGTGGAGCCTGATAATCTCACTATATTGACAATGAATTCCTTTGACATTTACTAGAAAAACAAGTTTTCTGCCATGCTTTTCATGCTTCAGCCCTCTTTCCTCCTTTAATATTTCCCATGGAGATTTATGAGATGCACTGTGTATCGCTTTGTGCAATCATTTGTTTGAAATATTTCAATTTCATTAAAACTACACTTTTTAAGGAAGCAAAAGATGTTTTATCAAATATTTTGACTGTTTTGTGCAACTACAACAGTTTCTGTCTTACCAATAGATCTCATCTACAGAACTTTGAAGTCACACTTTATTGCTTATTTCACTTTCAAGGCAGGTAAAGAAATTTGGACTTTTCCTTCACCAAAATTGATTCTGCATTAACGTTTTCACAATTTGGTTCTGCTTGTTTTTTTCCTTCTTCTGGCCTTGATGACAAAAAGAATTACTAATGAATGCTGTTGCTTAGCTGAGCTAGGGGAATGAAATACTAGAAGTTTTACACGAACGCTCGGTATATCTGCCTGTGTTCTCTTCTTGGGTTTCTGCCCCTTCTGTGTCCCAGTGTCACTGCTGGTATTGTAATTCACCTACCTTAAAGACCAGTTATGGCAAACCACCTATGGATGACAATACCAGTATCTGAGAATCAAGCATATCTGCCAATTGTAAAAGTTTTGGTGAGGAATCTGGCAGTGCTGTGTAGGAAGAAAAAGTTAAATGTTGTTGAATCCATGGCACTGGTATTCTGATGTGCATGACTGGACAGAGAAGGCAACTTCTGCAATTTCTGTTCTTCCTCTGTGCACTGAATTACCCTGATTCTAGACAACCACTGCACAATGTGAGAATGGAGCTGCAAAATGAAACAGTGCTCTGGAAAAACAGAAGGAGGAAACTGTGATGCAATGTGATTTTTCACTTTTATGCACATGCGTTAAGCGGTTGTGGGTTATTGGTTTTTTGTCATTAAAGAAATGGAAAAACACCTGCTGATTTCAGGCCTAAACAGAAAAGTAAATAGTATCTTAAATAAATAAATTTTCTTTTGGCAGAAGTTTAATATAAAGATAGACTTATATAGACTTATATCTTTAATATAAAGATAGACTTTTAAACAGATTTTCAAGATAGACCTTTTATATTAAAGCCTATCTTTATATTAAAGGGAAGACTCCATAGGGCAAACCTGGAGACTCAGAGCAGACTGGATAAGGTAATGACTGCCTTGAATTCCGTGTGAAATGCTGTTAAGTATTATGGTTCACATTGCTTGGGGATTGTGAAGTTCTGCAACAGAATTAGGTTGGGGTTTTTTTTGCATAGTAATTTCACTTCACCTTCCTAAAGTCCTATCCCTTCTGGTTTGTGCATGCAGAAGCATGAAAGTTAGGACTGATTAGATGGCATTGGCATTGCAAAATCCCAAGAAAAATACTACTGTTAATGAGAATTGTGTGTATAACCCCCTGCTTCCTGCAATAATTCACTCCTATGACTCTGTCAAACATTGCAAAAAAATAAATAAACCCGATAGCTCAATAATAAATAACTGCTCAAGATGCTTTTTTTTTTTTTTTTTTTTTTTTTTTAAAATTTAAAA
>VZTL01016790.1:20102-51768 GCA_013400535.1 Scopus umbretta
AGCTTTAAAATGTAATAGCCTAAATCCTCAGCTAGATTGAATCCACCTCTCTCCACTGAGTTCAGTGCAGCTAAACCGATTTACAGTGGTTGGGGAATTAGCCTGTTGTGACTCAAACTGCAAAGCATGCAAAAGTTTTGACAAATCTGGTTGGAACATGGATGGAAATGAATATGGGGGTTTCAAATGTTGAAAGAAAGCATTGGTTAAAAAAACCCCAACAACTTAAACCGCTGCTTGAAAATCCTAAACTACCACTGCATATGTTCCAGTAATTTGCTCAGCCATGCAGTATGTTGTATTCACTGAATGAAGAAAACTTCTCGTGAGAATGTTTAAAATGTCACCAAGGTTCAGTCTGGATCAGGGTGCAGGTGGCTCTACAAAGGCTTTGCTGAGGGGATGTGTTTATACAGTTGCTGCTGACGGATGGTATTGATTGGCTAGGCAACTCATAAAACAAGCGACCTCACTTTCATCTTTGTGGTTTCTATTCCTTCTCTGTAGATAGAAAAGTGGTTTTAATTATTCACATCATCCATTTTAATTTTTTTTTTTACTCTTATCCACCCACTGTCTTATAACCAAGTAATATTCTCATCCTCTGATTCCTGTACAAAATGTGCAAAGGGAGCAAGAGTGGGCAGATAGATAACAAATTTTTGAGAATACAAAAGCTGAAGCTGCCTCACTGGTGAAATTAGCAGAAGTCAGGATATGCTGAAATCTCCACCCAACAAGATTGTCTGTTTGGGTCACCTTCAGGATGACAGAGCACTTGACAGCAACTGAGATTTAGGTATTGCCACAGTATCTCTAGTGTTTTGCTTGTATTTATTTGTGGCCTGTATTTTTAGAGTGGCTTCTACATGTAAAAGCAAACACTTGCTGCTGTTGCGATCCCTGTTCCCTCCCTCTTTGCTAGATGATTACAAAAACCTACTGCGCTGGTGTAGGCAGTTTGGAAAGAGAACAGTAAACAGACTTAATCTAGCACTTGGATTTACAGGCAAAAAGTGTACCAGAAATAGTTACTGGGAAAATAAAATTTAAAGTCCAAGGTGCTTAAAAGGGAGCTCTAATTCTACTGATAATAAGCAATCCTAACTGTGCTTCTGGTCTTAGTACAACAGTGCTGGTGTAAGGCATCTCTGCACAGCACTCACTCCCTGCACCAGTCCTTGGATACCCTGAAATACCTCGTGCATAGGCATGCTCTCGTCAAAACTACATTGTTGCAGGCTTGCTCTCTTTCCCAAGGTTGCACTCCTTTCCCTCACAAAGGGTATTTTTCTCCCATTACATGACAATTTTTTTCAGCTTTCATATAACATGGGAGTTGGAATAAGAGCTTGAGGCCATTTCATGCTTCTGGGTTTTTGTTCATCCTTAGAACAGGAGAATGTGATCCATAGCAAAATACGAATTGTGAAGCTTTCAATTATAATTGTCCATTCTTTCATTTATTAATGGCTCCTGAGGAGAGAGATATAACATGGGCATGTGAAAATCAGAAAACAACACCTTTAACTATCCATGTTTGCGTTTTTAGGAAAAAGAAAAAAGGGGAATATGTTCTTTAATGTTGGTGCAAGCATTGACAAAACTAGAAAAAATATCCTTGGTTTTTGGAACAAAAGACTTCATTGGCTGATTTACAGTTGTTAGCTTTAGTTTACATGTGAGCTAGTTAGTAGATGCATGCCATCATCATGATTTGTATGTTCTACTCATCATCTTCACAGACAGTCTTATCAAGGAGTAGTGCATGGGCATGATAGCTACAGCTGCTTGCTGAATCTGCGACATGATGGACTTGAGCCAGGCTTTCTGATGAAAGAGCACTTGAAATTATCTGAAGTTTTCATACTTTGTACATGACTGTTTCCCTGGAGTTGCTCTGCTAAAAAAATTTCCCCTTGGAGCTGTGAGCTACAACACAGTTGTGTTTTCTAAATGCTTACGTTTAATAAACATTTATAGAAATTATGAAAGCTTCAAAATCTTTGCTACTTTCTGGCTTCATGAAAACAGACAAATGTGTGATGTAAAGAAACATGAGATCTGATAGAGCAGAAGATTTTCTAGGTGGCCTGTTTGACAACTCCAAGGAAAAGCAGCAGATCGAGAAAGCATTGCTTCTGTCTGTGAAATGGCCTTACAGAGCTCTAAAGAGGTCTCTATCAATAATGGTCTCAGATACATCACACAAAAATGCACAGGTGGGTTCTGATTCAGAAATAATATGTCATATACATGGCATAGCAAATAAAATGAGAAGGGAGTATAGATAGGAGAGTTCCTTAGTCAGCTGTTGGACAGGATTGTTGTAGTGAAGAGTAACTTTTCTGTAGTTTTTTTCTTTTTGAGATCTTCCATTTTCCTGCAAGCTAATTTTAACTCTAAACCAGCTGCAATTATTTCCTTTTTAAATCAAGTTGAACTTTAAGGGGTAGGGGAGCAGGGAAACAACCAAAATCTACTAGATGGGATCCCTCCTGCATGCAGTCTGCTGGAGAACAGCTCCAGAGGAGAGTGCTGTTGGATGGTAGGAAAAGCTGCCTCACTCTCCCCATGACAAATATGTAAGTGAATGGGGGAAAAAAAATACAAAAGCCTTTTCAAAACCTTATTTTATGCCTCCTTCATATTTAGCAGTCCATTCTTGAATACAGCACCAGTTTAAGGTAAGTATATATTCCTTTTATGCTTGTTTTGTTTCCTCTATCACTTCAGCCTGTCTCTCAGAAGTAATAATTTGTGTGTGGAAGAAAAAAGGTTAGGCTGATTGCAGAGGATGCATACTCCCCATCCCCAGTAAAATAAACTAGGAACCCATGTAAATGAGGCATACAGTTTATAATGAATTGGGCTGATCGCGATGATGTGTTCAAGTGTACCTCCCAAAGTTCATTAACTTAATGTAATACACAGTGGCAAGAATGATACCTATGATTACTCCAATTAAAATGATAGTTTTGTGCTTTTCTGTGATGCAACTTAGTGCTGTGAGAACTTGAAACACACCTCATAAATGCCACTCAGCTGCAAAAGTGACAGAGTCTGCCAGCTTATCCTAACAGTACCAAGAATAGTCGGTATGGCTGCAACTGGCTTTTGTTATTGCTGGAAGCTCTGGCAGCTCACCAAGCATGGTAAGACCAAAGCAATAAGTCTGTGATAGCATTGCTCAACAAGTGATTAAAATACATTATGGAAAACATGAAAACATATACTCTTAAGTAGAAATTAAAAAAAAGTAAATACTACTATAAGTATATGATATGTGGATACTGCTAAGAGAAGGCTGTAATCAAGTGAGGATAGCACATCATCCTGCTCAAAAGAAGTATAGGATTAAAGCTTCGCTCTGTTTTGGGCTCACTGCTTATTAATAAAGAGTGGATGGTAACTGGAGATGAAGAGACTGTATTGTGAGACACCACAGAGCACTGCATGTGTGATGTTCCTTCTGAAGGCATAATAACCATTTGATTTCTGACCCTGAGGTGAATTTTGTATACTCATATGCATGAAGGAGGTGAAACGATATGCACTTCTTTCCAAACTGTGTTTTTAGAAGTGACATAATTGAGGTATAAATAAAATAACAAAGAAAGCTTTTATAGATATATATTATTATTTCAAACTACCAACAGTTGTCTTCACACTTGCTGGTATTTTAGAGTCCTGAATTTTAAATGGCACAGCTCTCCTTTACCATCTCCTGTCAAATGCACTCAATAGAGAATGTACCTTCAGGGAAATTTCCAGAAATCAGGTCTGCAATAAACAGTCCTAGGAACTTTACTTGGGTCCCCTGCTTGTCTCCTATTTGTCCTGTGACATCTCTGACAATAAAGAATACAGCCCTAAAATTGGCACTTAGCAATAAGTGAGTCCATATCCTTTCCCCCAAATTAAAATGGGGACCTAGTGCATGGTAGTTGCTTAAAGTGTCTGCCATTATGTGGGATGCCAAGAGGCCACCCCCTGCCATTTTCCATTCAGATGAATGGGAAACCTATGGGTAAATTACCACCTGCAGTGTGTGATAGCGGACATTGTAAGCAGCTGTCACTGTAGCTCTGTAATTATGCAAGTATTCTTCTAATATTATACAATTAGATGGCTCCATCTCCCTTTCTTTCTCTTGATAATGTTTTTGTAGGTGTCAAGAGCACTGAACTCTCTCCTTGTTCAATCACTTATGTCTCTGTGAAATACAACCATCACTTTCCTGATGCTCCCGGAGCTGGCACTCTTCTTATACCAGAGGTTGTCTTCTGCTGCATTTTCAGTACTGTATTAGATTTTTGTATTGTGAAATAGCAAAAACCATTGGGATAACAGTCAGGAAGCAGTCACATCTTACCTTTCTTAGAGATATCAGGCAGTGTTGGCTGTTAGAAAGATGCGGCTGGCTTTATTTTCTTCAGCAGAAGCTTCTTGCAAGCATTTGGTGGCTGAAGTGTGATGTGGGAGATAGACTAAAAAGTATCAGTGCATTCTTTATGCATTTGAGGGATCTTTGTACTAAAAGGAATGGGAGAGAAACTGAATGGTATGAAGCAAAGGCAACCTTTTCAAAAGTAAAAAATAGAGTACAGTTCTCAATTGGGGGAACTATCTTACTAGCAAATGGTTAGTTTGTTCTTTGAATTTGTTCAGAAAAGCATTTTTTACTACAAAATGTTTCTACCTTTCTCATTATAGTCTCTTATAGTCTCCTTTTTCTCTCCTCAGGATGCCAGTCTATAATTAACAGTGAGTTTATGAATACTAAAAGCTTGAATTTTCCTATAGATTGTTAATAAAAATGGCTGATATTCCACTTCCCTCCCCCACCCCGAACCCAAGCCTTAGTTGCCATTTTACAGTCTAGTACTTTTGATTTTGTCTATTTTTCCTGTATTTTGTTTCTGCAAGTCCTTATTTGAATAAGAAACTGTGGAGATCTCTTGATGCCATACAGGGTATCAAATCTCATCCTCAAGAGGTGGCATTCATTCTGAAATGGTCTAAATATTTATTGTTAAAGCAATCTACAAAATCTGCCCATTTTAATTTTTTCTGTATTTCTTAACCCAAGGAAAGTCAGTTACATAAGATGAGGATCTGTTCTTCAATTAACCTTTTTCTGTTAGAGTAAAGTTTAAAATAAGTTTAGATTCAACACCAAGGTTGCTAATTAGTCCCTGCTTGTGAAAAATTTGGGCTAAGTCACAGTGAATTTTACATTTGAAAGGCTTCCTTCTTGCTTCCTTAAAGATAATTCTTGTAAACAAAAATTGCAAGCCAATTTTGAAATTGCCTTTAATTCCGCTGTTTGCAAGATCCTCAAACCTTCTTTCTGCAGAAAGCAAGCAAAGATTATGAAATTTGGCTTCAGAAGCAGCTGTAATGATTAGCATGTTAACCCTCCCTCCGCAGCCACCCAACCGTGTGAGCTGTGCTAGTAAACTGGAGTGCAGACTCAAAAAAGGTTTAGGGAAACCACTATTTTACAGACCTGTCCCTATGTTGGCAGTTATGCAGCCATATGAGAGGTGAACAGGGATAACGATGTTTTAAATCACTGAAGTTGTAGAAACAATGTGTGACTCTGCCCAAAGGCTCCTGCATGGTGGCACCCAGGGCACAACCCCACCATCAGTCCCCGGGGCTTTTGCTGGCTGTGTGGTGGGTATTTACACGCAACGTTGCAGGGAACGGGGAGACTGGCTGAGACTTGGTGACAAAGCCAAAGCAATTTGGCTGGCTATTGCAGATTGCAGGTTCTCCTGTGTGTGCCTGATGTGCTGTGTGAAGGCACAGGTGGACCAGGGCTGGACCAGAGCCATCCTACCCTTTCCCATCACGCCTGTAGTTGCATTTCTTTGCAAGTCAACAGTGGGGGGAATACTCTTATGCTATGCAGAGCCCAGGGCTCTAAAGTTATATTCCCTTTCTCATCTCTTCCCAAAGTTTAGACCCTTGCTTTCTTTGTATGTTCCCTCAGCACTTTACAGATTAATCTACACATTTCAGGTTATGTAAATGGATCTAAATTAAGTTGCAGATAATAAGAAACCATGCATGTGCCACACTTTGGATGTCCTGAAAAGGACTTTTGAAAAAGCAGAATATGTAGAACATAGTTTTCTGCATTTATTTCTTGAGTTGGTGTAAATATAGGGCTTTTGAAAGCTTGATGAATATGATAATAACAGAGCATCATTCTAAATTGATAAATTAGAAGAACAAACCATGGTAACATAATGCCCCCTATGGTTTGTAAGGGAGTATGTACAATAGCATTAAGATACATGCTTCTCTACATAGTTTCTCCGTAGAATTAGAATTACATGTTATGCTCCTCAGCTACAGAGGACAAATACCTGGCTGGCTCTTCTTAATAAAGAGGTCAGATGCTGCTAATTTAGATGTCCTCAATCTCCTCCTTCTTTCTGGAGGTTCAAAGCAATTGGGATAAAAAGCAGTTTTGAGTAATGTAATTGCATAACTAATACCAGCCGAGTTAATGCATTTACATACCAGACAGTTTAACGCAGGACGTCGCCACCTAAGGAAAGGCAAGCAGCCTGCCCCAGAGGGGAGAGGTGCTCTGTAATTGAATAAATGGCCACTTGATGGCAACATTTTACCGCACATAAGTAAACCCAGCAGAATTTGACAGTGGAAACTATAAACCTGGAAACAGGCACGTTTCCTCAGGACCCAGGTAAAGTCCTAAAAAGCTCCAGACATTCATACAACATCGTTTACCAACAAACTCTGCCAATAAGAATTTTATCTACCATATCTAGTATATATCACAATTGTATGTCCTTTTAGGAATTCCTTTGTTGTATGAGTTCATCTGGCATGTTAGTGCTTCCTTCAGTAAGCTAACCCTCTCAAGCAGAAGTGGGCATGGTGTATTAATAGGTTTGCAGAGTGGTAAGTTGCCTCAGCAGTAAGTTACACAGAAGATAATGTGTAAATAATGATAGGACTTTTTGCTTGTAAATTAGCGCTCTTTTTCTATTCAGAGGTTTTTATCCTGCTTATCCACACCCAGTTTAAAGGCAAGTCTTCCCCCTTGTGCTCTCGGTTCCTTTATGGCCTCATGGTGCCAGCGAAGGCAGGAGCACTATTGTACCCAGGAGAGGGAGCAAACCCGCCCTTTCATGAAGTGCTGTGACCTACAAGCACTGACAAGCCAGGCTGCCCTGCTCTGAACCTCCATAGGAACCACAAAGGCAATACCCAGGGTTGCTTGGTGCAGTGCGGTGAAGTGATCCAAGACCTAAAGTAGATGAAATTAATTATGCCCACCTTTAAGCTGTGGATGGGGAAACACCCCAGGGGCGGTTCTCTTTCAATTCCCATGGAGCCCACAAATTCACTTTTAAACCTCTGCAGTGAAAAAAGAAGTCACTGATTCTTATATGGTGGTGAACTGGCAGCGATCCAGGCAGACCCACAAGTGCCTTTGAGTGCGTGCATAAAGTATGAGCAAACATATATTGGATGGTGCAGGTCACCAAGAAGCCAAAGGCCAAACTTGTGCGAGTTGGCTATTCAAGCAAGGTAGGTGTAATGTGATGGAGGAAATGAGATGTCTCCCAGGCCCAACATTTTAGGATTGTGTCTTGGATCGTTCTATGTTTCAAGACTTAATAATCTTGATTACGCATTTCTTCTAGTTCAGTAACTACTGAAAAAGTCATGGTTTTCATATATTTATGTCTTTGCAACCTGGGGACTGGGTGGGAGGGGAAAATACAGGGACAAAGTGGGAATGACTCACTGGGAACAACAATTGCATGTTGTCAAAATGTAATGAAAATTATTTTGGTCTTCTGCTTTTAAGCTGGAATCCTGCTAGTAAACTGTAGGCAGATTGATTTAGCAGTAAGTACACCTTATAACTCTGAAAAAAAAATAGACATTTCATTTCACTGACAGTTCATGATAGTAATCCTCTTGCTACCTCTCAGACACGGCCAGTGCGTGCCTGGAGTGGGGAGTGCCTCTTCCTCACTCCTTCTGCAACAGTCAGTTTATTTGTTGGACTGGGACTGAAAACACAATTCACTGCCACAATTGCCACAGTTAAGGTTAAACAAATGGTTGGTTGGTTGTTATTCCAGCTACTGGTCCATGGGCATATATACAGATGATATTTAAAAACTCATGAATAGACATATTCACTAGGTTTCTGAAAAATGAGGCAGTTTTCCTTCCCATAATGGCAGGATCTCAAATGAGTTGTGTTGTCAATGGGACCGCACGAGGTTATATAGTTTTCCATAATCTATAAAGCTTCTTCAGAATCATGTCATTAGCTTTCCTGTGGTACTGCACAGTAGAGCTAATAATGCAATTATGGTTCATGTAGTTAAACTATGCTATTGATATTTTTTTTTCCCAGGAGGCCTTCATTTCTAGCAATTCTAATCATCTTCATTGTACAGCTGTATGGGTTCCACGTTTCACTGTGAGGGAAATAAAATTGCAAATAAATAGCATCTTTCCTAATGTCTCTGTAAATGCCAGATTTAGTAACCATTAACCAAATGTTGGAGTCTATAAAATATATAATTCTTTGTATAAAAAAAAATTATAGAAGAGGCCACATTCACATGCCAGTCACCAGAATAAACTATTATGATGGAGTAAATGAGAGTAGGATTTCATCCAATATTTGATTATTCTCATTTCTTGCTGCTATAATTCATTAAATTTTCTGGTTTTGGTATACTAACTCTTCCCCTGTCTATGTTAAACTGTAAGTATTAGAGTAAATTAGTATAATTACCACATGAAAATGGTGTGTGCATTTAGCAGGGGGGGATCTTCTTTTAACTTCCCATTCTTTTGAACAAATCTGGAACCTGGAGTGTTCTGTACTTTTACCTGATATGCAATAAATATAAAAGTTGGCAAGCACAGGATGATTAAGATGCTATTTAGCCTGTTATTAAAGCATTAATTTATGACTCCTATTACGGAAGTATTCTATTTTTTTTAGAAAATGAATGGTTCCATCTGTGCCAATCCCCACTACAGCAAAAATCTCAATCCTGAGGTGTTGGAACACTCATTCAAAAACATAGAGCAAGGAGTAAGGATGTTCCCTGCCTCCGTGGTCTCAGTCTTCCATGATAAAGGTTGTTCCGAGAAGATAAATTATTCGAGCAATAAGCTGGCAGAAGTATTAGTGAATTTCACATGCATTTTCCATTATGACCCATGCTATTTTTCTTCTGTTATATAATAACTATAATAACTATTTGGACTTTTGTTCTTCAGTAAAGCATTCAAAATATTCAACCTCCTGCTCTGAAATATAAGAAAAATGCTGTTAAGATATACTAATTAGAAAAGTTGTGCAGGTGTAACTTCCTAGTGTCCTCTTTCAGTGTGGTTTGTTTTACAGATGGTGCTAGGTCAAAGAAGCAGGCTGTCTTACAGGATAAGTAGTTCTGAAATTATGAGCATCAATACATTTTCACCTATGCAGAAGTTTTCTCCTTAGCTTATTTTGCTAACCTAAGCTTTTGGTGGTTTGCTAATATTTTCTTTTCTCCTTTTACTTCATATAACAGGGAAACTGCAAAGTGCTTTGCAGCAATCTAACGTACAATTTTGTTGCTTTTGGGAATCAAAAACAACTGGAAAAACCTGCTGTGATTTTTCACCAGTAAGTGAACTGTGATACAAGGAGAGAGGAACATAAAACAAACTTGGGAAAAAAGAATCAGTTTTTCAGATCTGCTTTGATCACACTAATGAATTAGCATGTCTATAGAAATTGTGTGATTTGACCAGTAGTATAGCAGCCACTCAGTGACCACTGAATGGTCCAGGTAAACTGAGGCACAAAACACCTACTGTGCAGCTTGGTGTCCCAGATACATTCCTAGAATTTTATTTGACCCAGTTGGGTCACTAATGGGTAACTGCTGTTGTGTGGGGTTTTTTTTGAAAATCAGCACTGGATAAGGATTTAAAAATATCCATGTGTTATCCCTATTGGTTATCTGTTCTAATAGTAGGAAATAATATGAAAAAAAAAATTACCTGGTATTCTGCAAGAATTACTTTTCTTAGTGGGCCACTGCCATCCCTTCAATAGGTAGAATGTCTGAAATGCAATAAGTGCAAAACCAAAACATTTTCAAATTAAAAGATATGACTAATAGTTGTGCTGTAGTATTGGGTAGAATTTCTAAACATTGCTGCTAAATGTAGAAAACAAATTGGATTGAGATCCTTAATTCCTTTCATTATTTTTTTAGGGGATGAAAAGCTTTATTAGAATTAAGCTCATCTGAAACTTATTATTCTTTCAGTATGCTAATTAATAGAGCAGGATCATGGATTTGTTAATTAAAATAAGATACCTCAGGGAAACTGAAATTAATTTTGATGTCCTAATAGAGTTACCATTATGTCATTAAATCTTGTGGATGTCTTATCCATTTCTCTTCTTTTTCTTCCTTCAGAAAGTGAAAAATGTTTTATTTCGTTTGAATTTAGGATTAGAATATTGAATGGTGGCTTTCCAAAGATATGGAAGAGATCAGCTCATAATCTTGGAATAGCTGTAGCCCTCGTGGGAGTATCAGGACTGTTCACCTCATGTGCTCTGAATGAGCACAAAACTGTTCACCTCTGAGTCACTGGATCTGTGTTACTAGGGATTAACTTGGAAACAGTCACTCCAGTAGTCTGCTAGAGTAGCTTAGTAACATTGCTATATATTTTCCAGAGATGGAACTAGCAAATTTATTGCACCTTAATTAAATGCCTTTCATGGAAGGAAGGTGTCATCCAACAGCAGATACTGTGGTCAGCTGGGTACATCCATGTACAAAACTCCTACAGAGTTTTTAAGGGAATCTCCTGGTCATCCCTGCTCGCTGTGCTTGAGTGTAGTTTTGGAGCAGTCTCGGAGTGTGCAGACTGATTCCTGCTGCGTGGAACCAAACTGGAAGACGTGCTCCAGGAGCATACCAAGAACCACCAATGACACTTGACTGAAGAGCCACACTAGAGCTGAAGCAAAACCCAGAGCCACTGAGTGTGGCTGAGTTCTCAGTGCCTGTCTTTCCTTCCTGCAGGTCTGCTGCTCTTGCACTGTGCTCTTGGCTAATGTGGACATAGCTAGGGCTGTCCAGATCTTACCTAGTGCCTTGAGAAGAGATCACGCTGTTGATGTGACAGCTGAGGCAAAGGTTGATTTCAATTTAAGTCATTTTTAAAGAAGCAAAAGCACTTAAAATATATGCAGTTTTCTGATACTCTGACTTTCCAGTACACTTTCTTCCAATTTAGATGTTTCACAGTGTAGAGAAAGGGAAAAGGTATGCATGAGGTAAGTACTAGTTTTTCTTATACAGCAAAGCACAATTGTTCTAATTTTACTTAATTAATTTTCAAGGCCAGCAAAGAAATTCTGCATCATCACCAAGAGCGTTAATTGCATTTGTATCCAAAACGTCTGTCATTCGATGTACTAGAAGACAGAAATAATCTTACTAATATACCAGTGCATATTGTTTGAGTACTTTATCTCATTT
This sequence comes from Scopus umbretta, assembly GCA_013400535.1. Lineage (NCBI taxonomy): Eukaryota > Metazoa > Chordata > Aves > Pelecaniformes > Scopidae > Scopus > Scopus umbretta. The sequence goes on from VZTL01016790.1 coordinate 31,676, forward strand.
TATCACTGGGTTAAATGGGTATAATTTAGAGACAAGCACTAGATCTAATCGTTAGAGGTTGCTGAGAAGTTGCAGTTCGGTTAGTCTTGTGAAAGTTTATGACTTCCCAGGAAGAATGCCTACTGTTTGCTTTCAGCCTGATAAGTGTTCAGAGGGATTCGGCTACAAGTAAGGAAGGGCAAGATGCATTTCTCTTACTGCTGAGTCTGTGTTTAATAAGCAAAAAGAAGTTGAGATGGTTTGTGAATTTCAGTTGAACTTGGCAAATGGTTTCAAGCCAAAATAAAAATAAAATTGGGTAAAATTCACTTTAGCTTCCTCAAACAGATTAATCACAGTACTGTTTACTAAAGTACGCAGAAAAGGGGCATGAAATGTCTTTGTTTCCAATACACAGTCAAAGCAGTGAACTTTGGTATCTCTACCTCTGGAGTGTTCTTGCCACAGAGCTATAAAGTCATTCTCTCTGACGCTCAAACCTGAGGAATATTAAAGGATATTTACCTGGAGCAGAACGGGTTCAGGATAGATTTTAAAAAAATCCCTCAGAGTGCTCATTAAAGAGGGCAAATTCACTCACAGGTAAGACCAGTTTCAGAACTTCTTAATGACCAAAGAGAAGGTTTGGTACATGGTTTGGTGCAAGATACATTCAGGTCTTTCACACTGCTCCCTTCTTGACTTTTTTTTTGCTTAAATCACTTTGGTATGCTGTAGTGGTTTAACCGGGCAGGCAGCTAAACACCACACAGCTGCTTGCTCACTCTCCCCCACCCAGCGGGATGGGGGAGAGAATCAGAAGGAATAAAAAGTAAAATTTGTGGGTTGAGATAAAGACAGTTTAATAGGACAGTAAAGGAAGGGAAAATAATAATAATTATAATAATGGTAATGATAATAATAATAACATATAAAACAACTGATGCACAATGCAATTGCTCACCACCCACTGACCGATGCCCAGCCCATCCCTGAGCAGCGATCGCTGCCCCCTGGCCAACTCCCCCCAGTTTCCATACTGAGCGTGACGCCACATGGTATGGAATAGCCCTGTGGCCAGTTTGGGTCAGCTGTCCTGGCTGTGCTCCCTCCCAGCTTCTTGTGCATCTGGCAGAGCATGGGAAGCTAAAAAGTCCTCGACTAGTATAAAACCTACTTAGCAACAACTAAAAACATCTGTGTGTTACCAACTTTATTCTCTCACTAAATCCAAAACACAGCACTATACCAGCTACTAGGAAGAAAATTAACTCTATCCCAGCTGAAACCAGGACATACGCTTACATAAATCAACTTCTTCATGGCCACGCTTCTTCTGCTTTAGCCTAAAACTTGTTTAAAATTATTCAAATTGAAATATTTCTATCTGGGGTTGAATTCAGTACTTTGGACTAATCATTTCATGCAGCTGTTTCAGAACTGCTAGGAAACCAGAATGTGTGTGAGGCAGTGCTCACCAGCAGTGCCCACAGCCCCTCGGTGTGCTGTATTTTCATGAGAACAAGGTTTTATGGGTGATTGAAAAAACAAGCAAACCAAACCGAACCAACAAACCCTCCCCTCCCCCCCAAACTACTACAAAAACCAAATAACAAACACCCCCACCCCACAAAACAACCCAAACAAAATCCCCCCAAAGGCTTCTCCATCTGCTATGTCAAAATTGGGTATGCTTTATGAATTTCCAGTTGATTGCTGTATTTTACTGACATCTATATTTAGGCTCCGTCCCATATTGGCTGGGAGCAGCGTTAACTTTTCTGATACATATTCAGTGCCCATGTACCATCTCTAAATACAAGTGCTTGAAAGGTTTCTTTCTGAAAACGGTTGTGTAAGAAAAGAACAGGATGGCTATTTTGATCCCACTGCCCCCCAGTTCAGCTAAATGCAAAAGAAAGAGCAGATTGCTGAACAGTTTTTATTTTAAAGGTTGTATTTTTCTCTTGATTCATGCACCACAATTGCCTTGTGGAATAGCTGTGCTAAGTCCACCACTGACAAATGGGAAGCCCGTTCCACAGCGCCGCGCGCGATACGGGTGCTGTCAGCAGAGGCAACTGAGTGGGGAGGCAGCCAGGCCGCGCTGCCGATGCGGGGGTGCCGGCCGCAGTGCTTCAGCATGATTGCAGATGTCTTCGGAGGGGAGGAGTTACTGTAGACACAAGCTGAAGCAAGACGCCTCACAAACCAAAGGTCAAGGTGAGATGCATACTAGATGGTAGCTGATTTAAGAAACTGATTTTTTTTTTTTTTTTTTTTTCCCAGCGCAGAACACAACACTGGGTANAGTGATTAGGATCTAGAAAAGCAGCACCTATGCTGAGCCATATGGTATCTTTGCACTATTGATCCACTTGTTTGACTATTACTATATGCTTTCTGGAGGAAAAAATCTGTGTTTTGGCTCTGTGCTGTCTGGGACAATGATGTGCATGGATAGGTTTCCTATAGGCTGCAGTAGTTTGTGTAATAACCACTAACTGCAGTGGTGTTTGTCCATCAGCTTAGTGGGGATGGATCCTTGTGCTTTTGGAGAAGTGGTAGTTATAGAAAAGATGCAATGTAACTTTTCCTTAAGGAAGAAAGGAAGGTTCTAAATGTATAAACTCCTCCAGCCAAACACTGCTTGCTCAGATCTGAATAGATTTTAATGGATCCAGGCTAACTTGCACCTTCTGAGGATTTACCCATCAATTTTTATAAGCTTTACAGCATGGGATGGAACAAGTATATTTCACATGAAGAGGGAATACATGTACACACACTCAGTTTCTTTTTTTTAATTACCTGTGAATGTGTTACAGATGTTTAGCACATTCATACAGAGGAAGAAAGTGTACTCTATTTTAGTGCTCAGACTGTTAATGATAGAGTAAATGTAGGCAGTGATGCCCCAGAGCCTTTTGCAAGGGGCAGATGCAGCAAGCTTGGTGTCTTGGCAGAATTTTCCTTTGGGTACTGCTACTCTCCTTTCTGAAGTCCTTAAGACTTGGCTAGAAATAGCTGTACACAATTCTTTAAATGTTTTTCCTGATTTCTTGTGTATTTTTTTCCTGTGCATTTCTAAATATCACCAAAGTATGGCTGCAGTTGTGCCTGGATAAATATAATTAAGTCTTCTGTTCCTGAAGTCCTTAGCGAGGCTGCTTTTAATCATGGCTGGAGTAGATTTTGACCTATAAATGAGTATTTATTAAAAAAAAAAAAAAAGGCAAAAAACCCAAAAATTCAGATTAAAGAAATTATGAAATACATAGTTTTATTTGTAAGGACCTATGCCAATGCAAGACTACCATTTACAAATCCTGCAGAAATCTATTGATATAATATACTAAAATTATTGGTTCAGAATAAACCAATAAGATTAGAGTTCAAGCCAAATTTTATACCTTTCTATTATCTGTTTACTTCAATTTTGTAAATAATGCCAGGAAATTAGTTCTTTGGGGCAGAACTGCTTCAGTGAAGTGTTTATTTCATGAGCAGCAGGATAATGAGACCTGGCTTCTGCAGATGGGTGGACCTGCCTGTGCCACCACGGTGGCTCTTGCCCGGGAGCCTGCGCCACAGTGCCAGTAGCTCCCAGCACCCGGGGCTGTCCTGTCCCAGAGCCCACAAACGCTGCGGGAATGACTGGGATTGGTCCTGTGTTAAAGGTACCGGGTACAGACAGGCTGCGTCGGTGTCCGTGTGTTCCTCCAGGTCAGCAAGTGGGCTGCTTGGACTTCTCAAAAATCTTTTTTAAATGTTTGAAATGTCTTCTTTCAGCACATATTTTTTAGTGTGTTTTGCCTATTTTAGGCATGTTTCTTAATGTACTACACTTGCTTTATGCGTTGACAAAATTATTGGGCTTTTTTTTTTTTGGTTTGGTTTTCTGGGAGTTAAAGCAAGTCTTTATTAATTTTAAAGGTAGGTGGGTGCCTTCTCATTTGAGTTTTCATCCATCATTTTCCAAGTTACATTACTATATTTATCCAGAGCTTTCCCTTTCCTTTTTCCTTCTGTGTTTCAGCTTTGTGTCTGCTCTCCAGGTTAGATCCCCACTCCAAAGAAACACATCTTTGACAGGGAGAAAGGAAACAAAACATTTTAGTCATTCTTAATCCTTATTTCCAGTGATGTAAAACTTCTTTCCCAGTCCAGAATGATTTTTTTAATGCCCATTTTTCAGCAATCAAAGTTTTTGTCTGTGGACTGCCTTCTCCCTTCACATGGTGCTTCCAGGGGTGAGCACAGCGGGGACCAGCTGCTGGGTCGGGCTGTAGTGCCACTGCACCCAGGGACTTCTCAAGTGGACAATGATAAATCCAGGAATGTTTCACATAGCCAAATTTTTACATGTTCCGTAGCTAGACCTGGGGCCTTTGCATGGACTAATATAGTTAATAAAAATCAGCTTCCATATAATTTTTTTAGAGGGGTTTTCTGTATTCTTCCTTCAGAGATCCTCACCAGGATCTTCCTGAACTGTAAACTCTGGAATTAAATCTGCTTAGACATGCTCCTACAGACTGTTTCAAATCAGTAGGACTTGCAGTGGCAGAGAGAACAGAAAATGGTCCCCAACGCCTCACTCTGTTCCACCAGGCTCTGTGCATAGGCTCTGCCATTTCTGCAGCCACACATCACACTGTCTGCAGATCGCATGTGCATGATGATCTCCATGGCGACTTGGGCACTTGAGGCAGAAATATGAGCTGGTAAGTCAAGGTTACTCTCCCTCCTCCTCCTCCTTTCCTCTCAGTGCAATGGGGGTGATTACATGTGTTATGTTTTGGTATGGACAGTGCTTGTCTGGAGCAAACCACAGTCAATCTGTTTTAATTCTCCAAATCCAGTTTAAACACCTCACACGGATCAGCAGAGCCCTGCATGGGGTGGGTGGGTGGCTGTGTGTCTGTATTTGTGTGTGTACAGGATCATTTTCTGGGTCTGGGTTCAGGCATGACATCCCGTGTAGGGGAGGCTGATGCTACGCGGATGGAGTACAGTGAGAAATCCGAGGTAGCTTTTCCTGCTCGGTGCATGGGAAGTGTTGACTGGGGGCCAGCCGTAGGGAAATGCACTTAATTAACTCCTCTGTCTTTACTAAATACCCTGATGAAACGGAAACATAAATATTGAATTATAAAGCTTTTGTGTAGTCTCAGAATATATACATACATTATAAAGCAGAATTTTAGGTCTAATATGTTCAGTTAGCCAGTGGGTACATTGAAGTTTTGCCTCTTTGTATTCACAAAACACTTTTCCCTCTTTCCATTGGTGCAAACGACTTGAAATGAATAATGTGCTTCTTGTTTGTTAGCATCATCTCCCCCTGTTGTCCATCGACATAAAATGCAGTGTTCTGGAACATGAGAAAGGCAATACATTTCCTCCAGTTCTTTGTAAGCTTGATATGAAGTAGACAGACACCTTCTGAAGTTTTGTGCATGCTGTGCTCTTTTTTTCTTTGCTGCAACAAGAAAAGCCTTTTCTTTTAACCTGGCTTCCTTTGAAGAAGTAACTCAGGAAGCTTCATGGCCTCTCAAGGTAAGTGCATCTACAGTCTGTATTTTTAGATCATGTTTACAGAAAACTACAGTCTTGTACGTTTCCAGCAATCAGCAGTCTGATGAAATGAGAGTTTCAGGCTAAAACCACATCAGCCAAAGCACAGTTGTTTTGGCTTCCTTTAATTTTTTAGCATTCAAGAGGCTCCTAAGGAGACTAAAATCTATACCAGAATGTTATTTGAATAAAATACATTACAAAATGTTAGCATCTGCATTCAATCAGAAAATGTAGTGGTTTATCTTTGTGCTTAAACCTGTCGGTACAGAATGCGTGGGAAGGGCAGGTACGGAGCCAAGGGTACCACTATTTTTGCACATTTCTTTCCTACTCCACTTTGAAAATACCAAATCAGCAAATGCTTTTCAGTTTCAAAACTGGCCACAGTCCTGATAATCACGTAGGGAAAATAAATATCTGAAGAATAACTGGATTTAATCAGATTACTCCTATCTGCGTTCATCTTTGTCACGTATTGTCTTTTAGCAGCAGCCGGTTGGGTACTCAGGGCTACAGGCAAACATTCCAGCATGCTGATCTAACCAGGCTTCTAAATTCATTTTCTCCATGCTTTCAAATACTTAAACTAATTAGAAGGACACAAATCTGTTTTTTTCTTAACATGAATGAAACTCCACAGAGGTCACCCTGTTGTGAAGTACAGAGGCAGATGTTGGCCCAGGGAGTTTCAGCAATGTCTATTTATGTTTACCAACTGTTTACCCCTCTTTGTTGCCCCCAAAATACTCAAGACATTATCTGCATTTACAGCACTAAAAGGTATACAGAAGCCTGCAGGTTTTATAGCATTGTTGTACTCTTGCAATAGGCTTTTTTTTAATTCTGCTTATCTTTAGCCATATAAAAGAGATCAGGTTTTGTATATTTTTATGTATAGTGGTTAACAGAAGCAGCAAAATAGTCTGTTGTGTAATATAATTTTCGTAAAGAAGGAACTTGATAACATACTTTTAGGAACAAGTAACTCTATAAACTATGTTTGTACAGAATGTTCACTGTATCATACGGTAACTTTTAAGTTTTCTCATACCATAAATGAAATGGGAAACAGACAGAAAAATGGACAAAGTGTCAGGGTAGCTCAGATTGTCATCAATATTTAATGTATTTACTGTTTGATTTTTGTATAGCTTAAAATTTGACAGGTAGAACTGCAATTTGTTGTCTTTTTTTCTACTTATTATTCGAGAATAACACTAATGCTCGGCCACTTCATGGCATTTCATGTAACAACAAGAGTTACGGCAGTAACAGAACCCCGTGAGGTAAAATGATGCAGAAGAGCATATAAAATATTTATTACCCAGTTATACATTTTTAAAAGCCAGCTACAAATTCAAAGGGGTTACTTCTTCCTGTGGTCTCAGACTCTGAAAGAAAGCAGTGGCTGCAAAGACAAATTAAGATCAAAATATGATTAAACGATGAATCAGCCACAGTGAGTTCAAATAATTCTAAAGGATCTCATTTAAACCCACAACAGGAAAAGAGAGCTTCAGACTTAGAGCCAAAATTCCTTCTGGACCTCAAACCCCATCGTGCCTAAGTATTGTCACACACAAGATAAAAACGATCGGTCTGGGGACTGCTTTACTGCTGAAGCTGAGGGGCTCAGCTTAATATGAGGATTTGACATTTATGCGCGGAGAGCTTCAGCTTGCTCTTTCTTGTTCCGGCAGAGCCAGTGTTACTGAAGGCTGTGGAAAGATGCTTGTAGTAAAACCAGTAGGAGTTTGTTGAGAATCAAATTGCTGAGGTGATCACTGCACTGTGGGAGACGGTGCCTGTGCGTGTGAAGGGGTGTGGGCATACCGGTGCCTGTAACAGTAAATACTCTCGTTACCTTCACAGCACTAGCCAAGGTAACCATCACTGTGTCCTAAAGGACGTGTTTGCAACAGCACACCAGAAAACACAGCTTAAAGATATCTGATCTTTTCATTAAGGTAATAATGAATAAGACACTGCAAAAGGCTGTGTAGACTTTGATACCAGGGTTGTAACATCCAGCCTGGGGACTCTGAGATCCCTGGAAAGTTTATCTCTAATTAAGAGAAAATATGCATGCCCTCAAAATGCGAGAAAGCAACTTGCTAGAAGCAAGCCCTCAGCAGCTCGGTGTATACGAGCATGCAGGGCAGCTCAGGGGGAGCGGGGCTGAGCAGCCTGTGCTGAGGAGCCTGAGGGCACCCTGTGTGTGAGTCCAGGCCAGCTCCAGCCCTGTCACACAGACTGAGTGCTTGCAAGCTGTCAGAGTGGATTAGGTGCCCTCCAAGATCACATCTCCTGGTTTAGCTTCATCTACAGTTATTCTACTTTGCATACTCTAAGTCTGCTTTATAAAAAGTGAGTCAGAGTGCTCGAAGTGTGGGACCATCAGGAGATCCGTTTCAGATCCTCACTCCTGATCTGAACTAAAATGCTGATATAGTCACAGGCAGAATGTGATGTTATTGTTCCAGTTTTGATCCAAGCAGCTAGCTACTGTTTGGCCCTGTTCATTTCTGATTTTTTTTTTTTCTTCTTTTCCTGCAGAATCTCAGGGACAAACCAACCCGATCTTTAAGGATTACCTCCCTGGTTCTTTTGACCTTCCTGAACAAAATAAGCCTGTTGAACCTACAAGTCTCTGGAAGCAAACATCACATGCTCATAACTTGCCACCTGGTCTGGAGTACCTCAAACAGGTCCTGAATCTTTCCAAATGTTAGAATTGTTTTGTTTTCCTTGTAGACTTCTTTGGTAACTTGGGGGGATGGGGTTGTTTGGGTTTTTTTTCTTGGGGGAGGGGCAGGTGGAGATGGAGAGGCTTTTTTGTTGTTTGATATTACTATGAAATAAGGAGCATAGGAGTGACAAGCCCTTCCTTCATTGCTGCCATTCATTTTTATAGAAATCCATTTGTTGTACTTGCAGCTCTCCTTGCACAAACCCCATGGTTTTCTTCCCTCTAGGACTTTTTTCTAGGACATAGTATTACCCCTCTCATTGTCCCCCCAGTTTCTTTCCAGTTCCTTAAGAGCTCACCCTCAGGGAAATGACTATCAAACTCCAGCTGGCCTCAAAAATACCGAAACAGGCAGTGTGTGAAGGAATTGTCACCTCCCTATAACCCATATTTGAGGAACACGAAGGTCCTTGAGCAAACTCCTGCCAAGGACAGTGCTCTCCAGGTTAGAGGTAAGGTCCTGGAGAGGCAGGCTCCCAAGGAGACAACTTTGTGAGCATAAGCCTGGGTGGCTACAAACCCCAACTCTGTGTTGGGTCATGGGGCAGGAAAGCACTCGTGTTTGAGAGAGGAAAATGCCTGGAAATGGAAGTGGGGAAGTAGGTCATAGGCAGGAGAGGGAAAGGGAATGCTAAAGTCTTCTCAGTCCTAGCACTAAAAGTGTGGCTGTCCATCTTGCTCCGTGCAACCACTCAGCTCCTGGAGCTCAGACCAGTGATGGTCTGCCGCTCTGCTCCAGAAGTTTAATCTCTTCCTGCATTTTTTTTACTGGGAGGGTAACTCCCTGCTACCGCTTTGACACTGACTCCAGTTTGCGTTTCACATGTGACTGGATTCTGCCACTCTTATATATGCTGAGTAACACTTTATATGCCCTGCCTGGTATCAGGCCTCCAGTGTAGCCAGGTTGTGATTCTGATACACACGTTCCTGCTGTGTTTGTGTTTTGGTGGTGCTGGGAAATGTTTATTTCACTTGAGGTCTGTATTTTAGATCTACATTTCTGGTAGTTTTGTACAGAAGCAGAAATTGAATGTATTTTATATTTAGAGCTAAGTTACCTAGATAGTTAATGAAACTGGGAGACCCTTCAGAAACAATCTTTCATGTGGAGTTATGATTTTCATTTCATGGTGCCCATGCACAAAATGATATGTATTGTCAATTACATGAGCATTTGCTCACAGACTGTGGAAACTACATTTTTTAGTCTAAAAGTGATTGTGATAGTAAACACTTGGCAGGTTACATATTCAGTATCCTGTACAAACATGAATTATACCTCAGATTTACTCATACAGTGTAGGCAAGCAAATTCTATTACTCCATTTTATAGAAGCTTTACTTCTGACATAAAGACAAAAGAGCAAGTGTGGCTGTCAGAACTATAACTAGAACTCAAGACCTCATTCATGGCTGTTCTTGGCCCAATAACCATGCGTCTGCTGCAGCCCTCACTAATTATTTTCAATTTTCTCTGCAGTCTGAAAAGTGGAAAGCATGTGTGCAATGTTGATTATTGGCATATACCCACAGCTAGAGTTTCCATGCTTTGCAGATCATTTTGGTGTGCGATGCTGAAGTCATACTGGCTGTGTGACTAATGAAACAAGCTCAGACAGGATAGATTGCAGCAGAAAGGAGATCCAACCAGCAGGGAGAGGGCTGCCTGCAGAATGAATGTGGGATTCACAGCTGCCAGGGTGAGCCCTTGGGATTTATCCTGATGCAGTAAGAGATTTTCATGTAATGAAATTCTCAAATGAAAGAAGATATTTCTAGCAGAACTGGGAATTTTTGATGCCATTGGGAAGACTGGAATACTGTGTATCCTTCTGGTTGTGTGTGTATTGGGGAAATGTTGATCCAAATTGAAATAGGCACAGACAGGTGCTACTGGAAGGACATGGGGAATAGAGAACCTGCTTTAAAACAAGACTGCGAGTGTTTCATCTTTAGACTAACAAAATGCTACCAGAGAGGGAACAGTGACAGCTCTCATCCCTAGAAAAGTAAACAACCTGTGGGGGAAAAAGAGACATTTAATTTATAGAATGATATTACCAGAAGAAAGATTGTATAGAGAGTGGTTATGAATAAATACAGGATAAAAAATAGAAATGAGGTTCTGGGATTATCTCCAGCAGGAGCAGGGAAGATAGCTGGATAGATTTGAGAAAGCTGCATATATTTCTTAATAAGACCATGATGCTTTTGAACTATAAAACAAGGATCCAAATTTAATGAATCTCAGAGAGATCCCTACAGTCTTATTCTAAACAGCAACTCAAGGACACAGCATATAGTGTTGTATGAGAGAAAAAGAAAATACCTGTCATGTATGTTAAGGCTAGACAGTGATATTTCACTCTGCAGATACACACCCAGCGTCAGTCAGGCTGAGGAGCAATTCACTCGGCAGTTCCAGGTGCACCAAAGGAGGGCAACAAACTGCTTCTGCCCTGGCAAACTGATACCATGCTTTCTATCATTATCACAAAAGTGACCCTTTAAACAATTTCCTACAAAACAGGTTACCCAAACCTCATTATTATGTTCCAGGTCACAGCCATACTTCAATGAATTGGACAGTGCCCATCACAAAAATCAAGGGAACCTGTGTAACGGGAATAGATAGATGAGACCTTGGAGAATTTTCCAAGTAGCTCAACAGCTTGTTATGCCACCATTCAGGCTTAACTAATTTTGTAAGAAGCTTCTTAGTTTATACTTGCTTAGACTGATCAGAGGTAAATTTAATGCCCACAAAACTGAATACTGAGAATTAGCCGTGTAGAAGGAATTTTAACACATCTGAGTTCAAGAGGACTCAGACCCTTGTAAACCAAAGGGCTTTAGATGCTTTCAAATGCAAGTGCAGAATTCCCTTAATCCACAAGTGCCCCAATAAAAGATGCATCAGAATAGCTGCCTTGCAGAAACCAGTGAAAGGTGAAACAAGCCTAACAAGTGCTACTGCCACATTGTCTTGATATTGTTTATGCATTGTTCATAATAAACCAATACACAGACCAAAATTACTCAAAGCTTTTTAACAGTTTAGGTTCACTAATTTTCCTTTCCCTGTGAAAGTCTATGTGGGGCAAAGAAATCCATATTAGAATCAATACTAAAATATGAAAACAGCCCTACCATTTTTAACTTGTTTATTATTTTTTCATCAGCAGAGCACTTCACAAGAGCTCCAAGAGTTCACATCTCCCATGAAACCTAAACAACAAGCAGCAAAGATTCTTGGGAGAAAATTTTTAAGTCTAAATATTTTTATTATTTAAATTACTAGCATGCACATTTCAGAGATTAATGAAAGGGATAAAGAAGTTTCTCTTTTACCAGCTTTTATTTGAAGCCTGAACTAGCCACAGGAGATGACTAGAACTGACAAATGGCTGCAACAGTTTGAATACGTACCAGGCAAGATTTATCAATTGTAAAATATACAGATGCTGGAGAGTTTTGACATACTGGTCTCAGAAGGTCACTGTGTGCTTTCTGTCTGCCGCTGTGAGTAATGGCAAAATCCTGTGCCAAGCATTTGCCCATCAGGAATTTAAGGAAAAGAGATTAGCAAAGCCTAAACTATCACATAAAACAGGCATAAAAAGTCACATAAAACTGAAAGGTAGACTGAAATTAAGTCTTGCTGGTTTTATAATACTAATGACTGTTCTCTAAAAAAGAATAATGTTGGAGGGACGACAAGCACAGCAAAGCTGGGTATCATGACAAACAGTTTTTTCTCGTGCATTTGTAACAAGCTCACAGGGGAAGACAGTTTCAGCCAGCCAAGGGTTTCTCTGGGGCCCAAGGGTTTCTCTGTTGTTTTGCTCATTCTGGCACCCTGGCATGACGATTTGCCAGATTTAGGGTGCAGAGCTCCCACTGCCTGAGATCAGAGCATTAAAGCTCGTGTGTGCCATTGCTGGCATCACCCAATAGCCCTGCTGGGCTGCTCCAGTGGGTCCCTTTGGATTTGGTTACAGTACGTTTTGAGCTTGAGCCCAAACTCATTCACTCCAGCACTGCCATGGTGTTCAGCACTAAACTTTGGGGTAAGGGGCTTCCCCTCTGCCAAGACCATGAGGGAGGAACAGAAGTGAGAAGTGGGTCCTGCTTCTCACATACGTCTTTCTGTTGCTGTTGTCTTCTTTGTTCCCCCAATGAAGATTATTCTTCTTCAAATGTATGGGTGAATTACATGACCGCAGCATCTGATGTCACACTCTTCAGTCATCATTTCAGAGAGATGTCTAAAGTGTGTCTTGAGGTAGCCCTCAGGAACCCAGCTTGTGCACCTCTGGAGGGAAAGAAATCCTAGTAACAGGGAGAAGAGCAATAAAAATAGACAGCCTCGGACCTTTCCAACACCCACCGGCTTGTTTATTTTTTTTAAACAGCTGGACCAGATAATTATTCATCAGCAAGTGGAGCTTCTTGAAGGTATGGTGCAATCCTTGTCACTCTAACTGTGCTGCTACAGAGATGTCTCCAAAAGGCTTCCAAGTCTTACCCCCAAGTCGTTGAAGTCATTGTGAAGCCTCCTTCTTGACCTTGCATCAGGCCTGTAATGTAGTGTTAGTGTGGTGAAAGCTCACTTTCTTTATGCCTGTTCTGCAGCAAACCTATGAGGAGAGAAAGATTACAGTAAGTAATCTCCACACCAGTCTTAAGTTATCTCCCTCAGACACCTTCCTCTCTAAGTTATTAGCCATCTTTCCAATCCATGGAAAAAATTATTGTCTTTAAAAATAATTAACATGCTATGGGAAACAAAGCAAATAAAGGAATGTGAGAAGACACAAAATGAAACACAAGAGTTTCTATTTACATAGTTCCTCAGAATTCCAAAGTACAAAACAAGTACCAAGTTCTGCAAGTAAGACATTTTTTAATGTATTTCTCCCATTCAAAACGTTTTTGGCATGATTCTTGGTTACCTTGCTGGGTGAAAGTTTTGTCATTGAAGTAGGACAACCTAATATTGTTACTTTTCACAGATGATAAAGTAAGAAAAAGCCCAAACCACAATTCAGGATCTGAATTCTGTTTTGTGATATGTACTTTAGTGTACAGCACATCAAAGCATTTGAACTAAATGTTCCTTTAAAATACAGTCTGGATATTATTATTTCCTCATAATTGTGTATTTTCTTTGTGTCCTTATTTCAAAACAATTTTTTAGACAATCTCTGTTCCATAGATTTTTAGAATATATACTAACATGTACTAACATTATACTAAGGTAACATTCTACTTGTTTTGCTTTATTAGCCATACTTGGCACAGAGACCTCCAGCAAGTATGAGATAAAAAATCATTTGGGACAAAGAGTTTACTTCGCAGTAGAAGAAAATGATTGCTTTGATCGTAACTTCTGTTCGCCTATAAGGTCTTTCACCATAAGGATTGCTGATAACATGGGCCGAGAAGTGATTACGGTGAACAGACCCTTGAGATGCAACAGCTGCTGGTTCCCCTGCTTCCTGCAAGAGGTAAGTGGATCCTAACTGGCTTTCGTCTGAGCATCTCCCTGTATGTGCACAGCATTAATGAAGGCTTGTGCAACCTCTGTGAGGATGGCAGGAAAGAATTCACACCCACCTCTCAGCCTGGGGGACTGTGTGGAGGCCTTCCTTTAGAAGTAACTGTTGATAAACGAGGCCCTCTTATGAGTTGCATTACCAGCATGCCTCCTCCCTTTCATGGGACCTTACTTTGCTGACATCCCGAATAAAGCTTTTGTGTCTGATGATACAGATGTCTCTCCAGTCAGGTAACACCCCAAAACACTGCTTGCCCTGACACAGACTTAACGGCTGTTAGTGCTACAGGTGGAAATCACCCACCATGCTCCCAGAGCATGGAGGATGGAAAATCCCTGGAGGCTGTTAGTATGTGTGGGTACAACTCGGGAGGAGCTACCTGAAGAGGCTGATGCTTCGCTCCATGACTCTGCCTCTTCATGGTCATAGATCTCTGAGAAATTGCAGAACTTGGAAATAAGCTGCTTTGAGTGAAAAATGCAATTCCTATAGAGTATCAGGTCTTTTCACCTTATTTTTGACTCTCCTTTATTCAGACATCTTTCTTGTTCTATGGAAATGTTTTATATGTTAATTCATTTACCTACTTTCTCAGTACTGCATCAGGCTTTAAAAATAAAAAAGGTCCTTTGCTAGCACAGCCACTGTATAAAAAAGCTTACAGGATACTCACTGATTGCAATAACAAAAACTTTTCAGAGTGTATGGCTTTTATCAAATCTTATATGTAAGATGTTAGCTTCTGGTGCAGCTTTTGAGCTTCATATTGTCCTACTATATTTAAAAGCACCATTAGATAGCCTTGAAATATCTAGTTCACGGTTTGGTAACATGATACAGAATTATATTCAATAACTAAATATTTTTTCGTTATATAAACAATACACTATTATGGACAAATATACTAATATAAAATTAGTTTAAAAGATTTTTTTTCTTTTCTTTTGTTTGCTAGTTAGAAGTTCAGTCCCCACCAGGTACAACAGCTGGGTACGTTGTACAGAACTGGGACCCTTTCCTGCCAAAGTTTACTATACAGAATGAAAGTAAAGAAGATGTACTAAAAATAATTGGCCCATATGCAACTTGTGGCTGTTTTGAAGATGTTGACTTTGAGGTATGTTTCTTATGAGTGTTAAGATTTTTAAAGTTTTACTACTTTGAATAAATTTCTCACTCAAAATTCCTGTCATTCTACCCTTACAAATATTACGTACATTGCTATAATTATGAAAGAGTAGTACAACAGTGTGCATTGGAGTTCCTGACTTGTACACTGATTCCTACAGAGATTTTGTGACAGGAGTGACAATTCCTTCAAGGAAATACACGTCACTAAGTGAAGTCCTGGTCCTCTGCTGTCCATGAGCACTCAGCCATTGATTTTGATAGGCTGAGGGTTTCATCCCACGTGCATTCACTGTTACCTGACACATAGTCCCTTGAAGCCTGTAGCATTGAATCTGCTGCCTTCATTACTCTGGCTGAGAGCCATGGGCAGGATTACTGTCCAATATGTCTACATCTACTTGACAACACTGATCAGGAGAAAAAGAATTCTGAGGAGCCATTGAGATATTTAAGGGATGAGGGGGAGAATGGGAGATGCTTGAGAAAACCCTGGACAGAGTTTTCTAATGTGAACAAAACGCTTTGCCTTAGATAAAGAATCATAAAAGAGCTTCTGTGTTTATCAACTCATTAGCCAAATCAGAAGACTTCAGTGAGTACTGTCCAAAATTTCAGTATACTGTGAAAAACACAGAATCATAGAATAGTTTGGGTTGGAAGGGACCTTAAAGATCATCTAGTTCCAACCTCCCTGCCATAGTCAGGGATACCTTCCATTAGACCATGTAGATGGCTACGTAATTGAGAACATATCTGTCAGTTGTAGGGGACAGTTGTCCACAGCAATGGTACTGCTGTGACTTGGAGCATATCAGAAACACAGGACAGGGAAAAAAAAAATCATTGTGAAAGAACAGCAAAAGTGGTATAAACTTTCACAATTGCTTTCCTCCATTTTCTGTCAGCTCTAAAGATGCTGATGCTTCCAAACTTGAGTCCCTTTCTTGTGTGGCACTCCTAAAGGCAAATCTGTCACGAATAGAGCATCTCAATGATAAGAGTAAAAGAAGAATCTGACAACTATAGCATACTCTGTGTCAGGGCATAGTCATTAATTCTGTGGAGATATAATCAGTGTGTACTTGATTTATTTACATTTAGGTGTATTGCTGGTTTTTATTTGCGCAGGTAAAAGCTCTCAATGAGATGTCAACGATTGGCAAAATTTCCAAGTACTGGTCTGGATTTGTAAACAATGTCTTTACCAACACTGCCAACTTTGGGATCCAGGTCCCTGTAGATCTTGATGTGAGAATCAAGGCAGTAATGATTGGTGCTTGTTTCCTCATTGTAAGTATGCAAAACCATAGAGGCAGACCTATAGAGGTGGGCAGACTGGGACCAAAGGGGCTTTTGCTATCAGCTGTGATCCTACAAAGGCATAAGTGCAGTGGAAAGCCAAACATGCTGCCTAAAAGATAAGTTAACTGGAACCCTTTTAATTTTTATGGCTGCTTTTGTTTTTTTTTCTTATTTGCTGAGCATCTTTAGGTTCCTAACATTTCTGTTTATTAAACTGCTTAAATAGTCACGGCAGGATCAAATATCAACATACGTGTCAAACCTACCAGACTCCCCTAAATCCCTTATCTATTGTGTTTGAATGGGTACATGAACAAAAACAAATGCTACATTATTTCTAATGGTAATTTCAAATGGTGACTGCCACTTGAATAGTTCTGTTGAGTGTTGCTTGTAAGACCTTTAGGTCATATGAAATTTCCTACAAAAATTCCCTTGTGAAGATAATTGTGAGAGAGTAATTACATGAAAAGGAGAATACTCACCTCTTGGGGTAAAGATGAAGTTAAGATGCATGTTTTCTAGAATTACAAATTGATATTTACTGTGTACGTCTTTTGCCAATACCAATGTGTTAATATTTACATGCAATGGTTTCAAAATCATCTGATACTTACATCAAAGAATATAAAACAAAAGGCCCAAACTATTTAAATTATTCACTGGAAAGTGTTTGCTTTAAAATAGCAACAACAATTCAGATATTTTGCTTTTATTAGGTTAGAAATCTAACTCTCATGACACTTAAGATTTTTGGATTGTGTCCTCCAAAACTCCTGTTGCTCAGTGGCAGAGTAATAGAAAATGTCTGAGTAATCTAATTACTTTATGTAAAAAAAGCCTACAAGTAAGACTTTTAATAGTAATTGTTGCATTTTTTGTACCTTCCTTGCAGCTCACAGTTTGTTTGTTTGTTTGTAGGACTTAATGTTCTTTGAAAACTCTTTGGATGGATTGTAACAAGATAACAGAAACAATAAAATATGCAGAATGTGTTTCAGTAAGTGAAAATGAAAATAAATTGATCCTCTTGCTTTGAAGACTTACATGTTAGATACTTTCTAATTCTTTTTCATTTTCTTTCAGAAGTCCCTTGAGCTTTGGACATGATTTTGAACTGCACAAATCCTTGTTCCTTATAGGAAAAGAAAGGGCACTAATGATGATGTTTATTAAAATATGTCTCATGTAAATAATAATTTCCCACTCACATTTTATGTGCGTTGTAGCTAAACACATACTTTTCACACAGAGCACTGTTGCTTTGGAACAGTGCTATTCTCTTCTTTCTCTTTTGATGTTCCTGCATGGGAAATCATGAAAGATTAGATGAAGGCTTGCAGCATCACTGATGAAAGTCTATGTTTAGAGAAGCCTTTGATGTTTTGCAAGTGCTGGTACCAGTTGCTAACCACATGAGGGTGTGTTCTGGGGGTTTTGCTTTTTCATAATTTTAGAAGTAATTTTCTGATTTGTTATTTAATTAATAGTAACAAACTGAGATTGAAAGAAACAAATATAAAGACATCACCCGATGGGAAGTTCAAGATGTTATCTGTTCCAGTGAGTTGAAAGAAGGCAAGTGATTTTTGCTAGTAAATTAATTTTATTGTAAAGATTTGTTTAATGAGTGGCAGCCAGAAATTAGGCTGCCAGGACTAGGCTTGGGAATGTAAGCTCTATTCAGAAAATCTGGTCTTCCACTGCTTTTACTGAATGCAGGCCGTAAGGTTTGAGAGGTGGTCCTCTATGTGCTAGAAGCACGCAAATCACTTCATGTTTGAACTGTCTAGTGTTAAGGATTCTTGCTCCCATCCATTCAAGACTTTCCTTAAAAGGTTTGTTCCTTGTAATAATATCTGATGGTTGATAACTTGCCATTCAGCCTTGCCTGAGGCCACCCTAGAACAGAATTATTCTGTTCCTTTGGCAAGCTCACGTATTTTCTATGATAGGACTGTGCAATAGAAATTTTCTATTTCAGATAGCAGTTTTACATAGCTGTCCATTCCTGCAGTCCCACCTCATCATATTGTTCCCAAACATTCCCACCAACAGGCTTTTAGTAATACAAACTTCCTTTGTAGGAACATCCATGATATATATGCAAGACATAAACAGAAAAATTTTTGTTGTAAAATATTTGCTGCATGAACTTCCTTACATTTTTCTTAAAAATTGCAATGAGTCCTCAAGAAGCAAACCATTAACATACAATATTGGTGGTAAAAAGCAAATGCTATCATAGTCACTGGCCAAATTTCCAAGGGGAACATTTTACAAATCACTGTGATTACTGGATTTTTTTTAAGCATGAACTAGTAAATCAATTCTTGCAAATAACCAACACATCAACGGAAAGGAGAGGAGATAATGAATAATTCATAAAAATGAAAAAGAGCTAAATTTATCAGGTGATTAATTCTCAACAAATATTTAGACTAATTTTAAATTAATGTTCATGGATATGAATTCAAACACAGTGAAGTCAGGAAGTTGCAACTAATGTTCCCGTAGTGAAATTAACTCAGGAATGCTTATAGATTTAAACAGTATGTTTTAGATTATATACCACACTTAGGTATTTATACAGATTTACATATGTCTCAAAAATAATTGTGGTTAACAAGCTCTGACAATCATCATCTGTTAACCATTTCATTACTGGCTCTCACTGTGACTCTTAGCAGCACAGTCAGGCTGCAATCCGTAGAAGTTACGAACTCACAGGGAAGCACTGCTGTCACTTTTCCCAGGAGTAAGCGCCCTGTGCAGTAGCTGTGTGCTTCATGGGCAAGAAGCTCCCTCGTGTGGAAATTTATAGTTTTGCAGAAGAATACAGATGACTGATGCTGATTTGCTATTCTCACTTGTTTCACGTTGGTGTCATTCTATTGAATTCCATCCTTTCACTCCTGACTTACTCTAATGCAGACCGAGAAAGAGAGCCAGGTTTTTATGTTAATTTATCTCTTTAAATCCCTTTGCCATTTTAGACAGAAGTGACTATTACTGTAGCCAACAGTCTTGGGTCTCATGCAGAAGAACCACGTTCCTGCACTGTTGTTGAGCCGTGTGTGTCTGAACGCCCAGCTGAATGCAGTGCCAGGTGAGATCAGCAGGCTCCCCTGCTATCTGCCACTCTTCCTCTGCAATTTCCAGCCTTCTCATGACCGTTAACAAGCCAAAGACATCTTTGAAGCAAATGTGCCCAACCACCATTGACGTCAATACAAAATAGGGTCTTATTTACCTGCAGGGTTGAATTTGGCTGTGAGTATCCACATATATTCCTTTTAGGCAAGCAATAAATGCATATAGTTTTTATATATTGCAACCAGATGATAGTACTCTATTTCTTGCACTTAGTAACTTTGTTGCTGTTTAGTGTGTTAGCACAACTTTTTTTTTTTTTTTTTTTTTTTTTTTTTTTTTTTTTTTTAAAGTGTAATGCTTGCATACATGTATGAGTGTGTTTGAATGCCTCTGTTTATACCCAGCAGCAGCTTCTGGGACATACAGGAACAGGTTCAGTCCCTGGAAAAACAAAGCACTGGGGCTGGGGTAGCTCTTACTGGCTAGGACTTCCTCAGCAGCCTGCTTGCCCTTGGTCCCACCCTTCAACATCCTGGCAGAAATTCAGTGCCGATGCCAGCACTTTTTGAACTGGAAGCTCCTTCATCTAAACCACTGCTGCCATATGAGGGCAGGTATTTATCCTCAGCAAAGATGATGGCGGTCTGCATGATATTACTAAAGAAAAGCTAACGTTTACTAAGATTTTA
>VZTL01016793.1:0-38155 GCA_013400535.1 Scopus umbretta
GGGGGGGGCAGGCTCATGAATTACACTGTAACACATAACACCTCTGGTTGTTTTCTTCATCACATGCATGTGATTAAAAACATATGCATGGTGAAATGCAGGCTTCCGGAGGAAAATGAGTTTTACCAGGGGAAAGAGGAAACAACAACTACAACAACAATATACCAGGATGGGGGAGTCCCAAGGTGACGGCAGATTGAGACTGGGTCTTCATGGCTGCCCTCCCCATTCAGCCAAGCGTGCTGTGGCCATGTCTTCCACCACACCCACTTATAGCAGCTCCCCCCCAGCATCGATGCTCCAACCCAGTGCATCCCACACAGGAGCTCATGGTCCATTTCCCACTGCCTGCATACTCGAGTGATTTCCTCACATCTCCACGCTTGCAAAGAAACCCCTACACATCAAAACTAGCTGTCTGCAACAGTGAGGTGGTGAGGCTGGCTGTGGTTCAAATGTTACAAAAGCAGTACAACACCAGGTGAGAGATGCTTTCATTTCAACAGAAGAATGATGGGACTAATATATTAAGTGTTGGTTCTTCTATAGTTCATGGTGACATCTTCTAATTGCTTTCTGCTAATGGTTTTAATTACTTGTTCTCCTGCAGAGATGAAAATGAAACTGCATTGAGGCAAAAGCAAAAGATTTTGCATTTCTAGAAGAAATCACGGACTGGCAGCATGTTTTGGGCTGAGAAGATCATCTTACTTCTGCATCTGTTTCCCCTTATCTGCTTGGAGGGCCACAACAGGATCAGGAAGAGCTGTCTACAGGTTGTACTGGCCACCACAACATGCCTTCCCTGCCAGCCAGCCAGGCTAGGCATGGCATGCAGTGGCAGGTACAACATCTCCATCCTGCACCAGTGTGGGAGTGTCCCCCCCAAGATGGATTTTTTTTCAAACCTCTCTGCTGTCAGACCAACCCTTTCACTTGACATAAGGAAGCCAGAGCAGGAACTAGAGCACTGCGTGTGGGTGATGCAGAAGGGAACTCCTCAGCGGATCACTTGCTCCTGTCCGTAAAAATCCCCCACCACTGTCATTTACTTAATTAATGCCTCTCAACCCAAAGGTTCCTAAATTGCTTGAAAGATACTGAATATAGTACCTCTCCTGCAACAACCACACACTGCTAAAGAAAGCACAGATGCCTCTGGCGAAGAAGTAGCAGATGTCATAATGCTACGCGACACCAATGGTTTGGGACCAAAATTACTAGGAAGGGGTACAAACATTTGGCCATAAAAATGGTCTTAACACCTGTATTATTGAAAAAAGCATCTTGGAATTTTTAAGGGTCACAAGGACTTTGATTTTATCTCATCTGAAAGACGGTACCTCCCCCTAGCTCCACGCTGAGGAAGTGGTTCTGTAATGACTCTCAAAACATCTGCCACTTGGAGCTCCCCTGAAGCTTCTGGGGACTTCTCCAGACCCCCCATAACATGCTGGGATATTTCCAGCTGACCCCCTCAAAACTTTTGCTAGGAAAAAAGAAAGAGAAACCAGATGAAAAGGTTTAGTGAAGCATAGTAGGACAAGCCCTTGGATGGCACAAGTGAAAAGACACAAGTAAGAAGGGGGGTCTCAACTTCTGAGTCTCTGTCCCTGTCCTTCAGGTCCTCTCTCTGCCTATCCACACACCCCTTCCTCAGATCACCCAGGTCCGACGCAAAAACAGAGCCCAAAAGTGATGGGATGGAAAGAAAAAGCACAGTTCAGAGAAGGTTGGATTTCTCCAGCACCAAGAATGGCCCCAGAAGCACAACCTGCCACTGGAAATCCCACAGCACTGGAAACAATGTCTTTACCTCCAGACTACTGAAAAGAGAGACCCTTTCCAAAATTTAAATTGCAGTTGAAAAGCACTGATATTTAATTTTAAAAAGTATCTTTCACTTCCACCCCAAACCTTACCAAGAGCTTACCAAGGAACCAGTCTTTGAAGCCTTTGGCTTCAAGAGCAGATGCACAAATGAGGGGCTACCTGCAAGCTGATGAGGGCACGGCCTGTACTGATTCAGGCTCTCAAAGAGAAAAGGAGTAAAAGGGTGGAAAGCATCCACCCTGTTCCCTGTGCACATCTTGACAAACCAGTATTTGTTACCTAAATAAATTATTGTATCCCGTGTATTACCCAGGTTTTCCAGCCGGAAACCCAGTCAGTCCTATGCAGCACATTGCTGTATGACCCAGCTGTACCAAGTGATATCTATAGTTCTTGAACATTTAGTTGCTGTCTTTCCCATTTGATTGTCACCTGAATTTTCCACATGCCCTCTGGTTTAGGGACTGATTTTAGACCAATGGCCTACAGCCCACAGTGTCATTCACTTACAGAGGGGACAGGCGTGAAGGAAGGTTCACACAGGAGCAAGCAATGGCACTACATGCCTAGACTACCGCTGGTGGTGCTCAGAGGATGTAACCAAGGCCATAGCTGGAGGCAAATTACTGTCACAAGATCTCTGCTGCAGACTTCTAGCTTTTTGTGGGAAGGAGACACGTGGCTTAGCAAGACTGGAAATTATTTTTGAGTGAAAAGCCTGTGCAGAAACACACAAGATGCACAGTGTTCTGCATTTCCCAGCAGAAAACTTGCACCATAATCTCTCAGCCCAGCTGGCCCTGGCCCGGTGGAGGATGCACAGATAAATCCTGTGCTGCCAGACATGAGGTTTCCCTCTGCCGTGCTTGCAGCAATGGGAACAGAGAAGCCAGGAGTAGCAAGAGTTCCGGAGGTGTCCAGGGGTTTGAAGCCAGAAGGCACAGTGCAAGCCGGAGCGTCAGCAGGGCATGCCATTCCCCGCAGGGCATTGCTGCCCACCCACAAAGCCTCCTCAAAGGTCACGTCTCCCCGCGACGGATGGCGACAGTTAAATTCATTCCACACAACAGGCCGAGTGGTGATTCATGAAGTTGTGCCTTGGGTTGTGCTGGCAGGACACAGCTGGAGCAACAGGTGCAAGCAAAGTACAGAGTGCTCCAGGGAGCGGGTGAGCAGAGGGATACATGCCACCACTGAGAGGTCACAAGAGCAAAGGAGGTAGCAAAGAGGGTCTGCAAAGGATAAGTGAGAAAAATCTCCCACCATAGTACCTCCATGTCCTGCCAGCCCAAGGAGAAACAAGAGCTGAGATGAGAGGATGCTGCAGCATCCCTTGGGGCTTGGCATTACCTGCAAAGCAGCCAGGCTGCTCCAGGAGACTCTCCTACTTGGACAATCCCCATCTTTCCCCAGCACTGTAGACCAGGGGGATCCACGGTCCTTCCCTCCTGAGCCTGGTCATCTCATGGTGTTGCAGCTCAACAGCTTGAGAAACAGTAATTTGTGGGAACAAAATTAGGTTCCCAGGCTTGGTTTTGTTCCAGAGCTTTTTTGGTGAGATCTGGAATATCTTTCACCCTTTTCAGGCCTTCTCACCATCCCTCCCAAGGAACAACTAAGGGCAACATGGACACGGCAGAACTCAGCTCAAAGGACATAGAGCTGGGTATGCCTAGGTGCAGCTCCCAGTCCAAGGCCAGTCTGGGTGTCCACCTCTCCCTCTCTGTCAGTTTATTCTGAAACTCAGAAACCTGGACAAAAATGTTTCCCAGAGAGATTTCAAGAAATTGACATTTTCCAAAGGGGTAAAAAAAAAATCCTAATAAACTTTTTCAACAATTCAGCTTCATGTTTTTTTGGCTTATTTCCAAAACATCACTAATTTAAATACATGGGAATTCATGGGACTCAGCAAGGCATCCCACCACTCTTTGGAAGACACGACACGTATTTCTATATTCTTCATTGCTATTTCCACCAACGGACCTCACTCCGCGCCCTCTCTCTTCCTTACGTGCTCTGCCCTGTTAATAGCGTGCCTGCTGTTCCCACTCCAGCTCACCCAGGCCATCTCAAGATGGCAGGGGGCTCTCACAGCCAGCGAGCTGATGAGTCTCGAGGGCTCTGTATCGCCTTCCTGGAGCTGGTCCACAACACATGAACATGTGCACATACCTCTGCGACAGACAAACATCAGCAGAGGAGAAAGGAAAGAGGGAGGCATCAGAAGCTACATAGAAGTTGTGATAAACCATCCCACAGAGGCAGGGGCCCCTTCTGCTCATAAATATCCTGCAGATGCAGCCAAATCCAGACCAGAAACGCCTCATACCCAGGGAAGCACAGCTAGAGAGTATCAACCCAGGAGTACCTCTGAGGGTCTCTGCTTATGTGACGCTTCAAGTTTGGTCTTAAATGACTCAGTGGTCCAGATTTGTCTCACCTAACTTTAGGCACTTTGCTAAGTAAGGAGACGTGGTTCCCTGGGGAACTGGTGGTGAGAGAGTAGGAGCCAAACTTGGATGGACAGACACAGCCCCGACAGCCTTCATTCCCTCTGATGCACACACACCGACTCCTTGCGCTGCCACACGCATCCCTTCTTCTTGTCCCCTGTTCCATTTATAAAGTAAAAGGAAAAGAAACATCCCTCCAGCAAAGTCAGGAGCTACATTGTGGTTTTAATTTCACTACAGGCTTTTTATAGCTTCCAGTGAAAAAAGCCCTGTAACGTGATAAGGTCGGGGTAATGTGACCAGTGTGCTCAGTGCTGCCAGGGCCATAGGCTGATGATGCTGAGAGCAGCCAAGTACAGAAACACAAACCTGCCATCAGCAAACCAGGCTGACATGGCCCTGAGCAGCCCCCAGCACAATGCAGAGCCCACCGCCTCTAGGGAAAGAAGCTTCATTCCTCATGCTCTCGTGTCTGCCTCACTCAGCTGATGAGTGCCATTACACAAGGAGCCCCGACGACCTGTTCTGACACTGGGCTGGCGTTCAGCAGCTTTGGTATCATGCACTTGAGTAGCTGCTCACAAGTATCAGGGCAAGACACAGGGTCTAGCCCTACATTTTAATACTGCAAAGCACTTTGAAGGAGCTGTTGGCTCCACAGGTCTTTACATTGGATTGCAGAGAGCATATTTGCGATTAAGTCAATATGAAACTAATTGTTTGGGAAAGTAAAGAATTCAGACACCAGATTCTGTTTGCCTTAACATGGGGAAACTTTCGGGAAAAAAAAGCCTGGAAAAAAATGTATGCAAGTTGGTTGGAATCTGAAAGCAAAACTGTGGATGCACAAGGTCAAAGCCCAAAGTGAGAAACAAACTGGACAGACCCCCCACACACACACACACATCGGAAGAGCTGCTTGGGAGCAGCCTGGGACGGGAACAGCAGGGAGGCTGAGGTCAGAGGCAGCACAACACCTGCCCACACTGCGTGAGCCATCCCAGGCTCTCCCACCCTCCCGCTCCTTACCAAAGTGCTCATTCACAAACTCTGGAGCCCAAACTGCCCTTGCTGCCACAGCAACGAGCACTTCAGGAAGTCTAAAAGGGTAACAAAAAACAGCAAAGGCTGCACAGAGCCACGCTCAGCAGCCACACACCAAAAGCACCACGCACCAGCTTGCTTGGATGTTTGTGTAGCGTCAAGAAATCCTATATAACCCAAGAGGGCTCTGCTGGTTTCTGAAACATGTGTGTTGTAACAGAGCCTCATTCATCAAACATGTCACTAACGAATTCTTGACTGAGCAAAACCAGGGATGCTCTTGGGGACAGCTCCTGAGACAGACCCCATGTTTGGATCCAACCACTGGCCAAAATTGGGTTCCTTGTTTCAGATCAGATTAAAAAAAACCCCAACATCCAAATGGGACATTCATCCTCATCAACCCCTTCCAAAGTCAATTTTACCTGTCTCAGAGCAGAGGCATGCACACTCTCCCTTCTCTGCAGAGCCACCCAAGACTTGCAGACAGCCAAAGGAAAGGAAGATAAGTCACCCCACCACTGACAGAAGAACCCCAGACCCACTTTCAGGAGGGATTTAGGCACTAAGGAGCCTACTTTTGAGATTTACACACACATTTTTCTTTCAAATTAATACAAAGTAAGAGTCCAGAGTGTTTGGTGCAGAAATCTCTTCATCAAAGCAGGACCACAGCCAGGGCAAGGACAGAGGAGACACTTGGTAAGTCCACCCCATTTGCCCCTTTTCCTCCTCTGTTCATAGCCTGCTCCCCAGCCCACTGCCATTGAGCAGGTTATGGCAGGAAAACCAATCCCCTATCGCACAAAACACATTTAATAAGGAGATTGCATTTCCAAGAGAAAGCCTCCGGCATTTGGCTCCGTGACACTACGGTGAACAAATTGTGTGGGCTGGGTGCTCATAGAGCCCTGTCCAGCCCAGCTGAGAGGGACATATCCAGGGACGCAACCCAGCGTCCTCACTGCTGCTCCCCGCAGGAAGGCAGCTCAGTGGGACTTGCAAATATTTTGTGTTCAAGAAGAGCAAGTGCTTGCCAGGAGTTCTCATGAAGGCTACAGCATGCTGGGATCTGTTCCCAGTTCTCAGTCCAAAATATCCCTTAACATTAATGCTCAAGGCATGCCACAAAAAAACAATTATCTGCTGGGACTTGCGGCAGGGACTGACTCTCTGGGAGTGTTTTCCTGACCATTTTTTTTAGCCGCTGCATGATTACAACTATATTGCTCTATGGATATTCTGCTTTATCCCACCTCTTAATGTAATGCCCATTACATCTTTTAGGGGAAGATACATGTAGATGTTTAATGACTGCTTTTTCTAAAGGCCTAGATTATGTTCTTGCAAGCTTTCCTCAGCTAGAAGTCACCCTTTTAGACCTCAGATGAGGAAAAAAAACCCAAAACAAACCAAACCACCAAAGAGGCAAAAGGGAAAGAGATGGGAGGAAACGCAGAGAGCTGGAGCCTGAAAGGCCCAGGAAACACTGACAACTTTACAAACCAACCAGCCCTAGCAAAGTTTCCGCAAATACATTGGTGCCATGCCTGGACAACAGCAGAGTGGGATGCTGCAAACAGGAGGCAGAGACCCTCCTTTGAAATGCCTCCTTAATAGCCAGAGGTTGCACACGGGGGAGATATTCAGTCATCCTGGAGGGCCAGGTAAATCCCTGGGCAGGAGATAGTGATCTTGATGCTGTTGGGATACCCACACCCTCACCGACATCAACAGGAAACCCCTGGTTTACCACAAAGGAAAGGAGCAAGTGACACAACCTCATCTAAGATGACCTCAGTCAAATTATAAAAAGTTGCACTCAGTGTGACCCCAGCTGGTCACCAGCCACAAGACCAGAGGTGCAACCCCAGCAAGAGAAATGTTAGAAAACATGTAGTGGCTTTTGGCTGGGAGCCTGCAGAGCATCCTTCTGCCCAGGGTAAGGGCTATGCTTCCATAGCCCCTGGGAGACCTCTGTCACCAGGAAAAGCTATGTCAGCCCCGGGCAATGGTGTACTGAAGGGATGGGGAGGGAAGGCGAGGTGGCTCGCCTGGAATTTGGGCAATGCGGACATTAGTCTTGGAGGACTGCGCTGCTAGAGGGAGGGGGAGGAAGAGTTTTCTAGGGCGAAAATGCTTATTCATCACCAGAACTCATTTGGAAATTGTCCAAAACCCAGCTGTTTGAAGAAGTGAAACTTCTCCTCAGCATGTCCCTCTTCTGACATAACTTTGAGGAAAGGTTTCTCCTCCCTGCGGTGGGATCGGGGGCAGAAGTTCACAGTGGGACTGTCCCTGCCAGGCAGGGCTCCCTCTCTACTTCTTGGCTCTGCTTCTTTGTCAGAGAACTGGTACCAGTCTCAGCCTGTCCTGCTGCAGGAAAAGAAACGGAGTCATCAGGAAATACAGTAGTTGGGAAAAATCGGTTCCTATGTAGTCCTAAGTCCCCATTCTGGGGTGCAGTGCCTGGGGAGCATAGCACATGGGACATCTTAGCGCTCAAAACTGTCACTGAGTTGCTCCCAAGAGTGTCACCAGCACCTGGCAAGCTGTAGGAGCATGAGCACAGGCTTGGGCAAGCCTCAGGGTGGTAGAATGGAGGGATCTGTATTAAAACAAAAGAGCAAGAGTGAAAAACTCGCTGGGAGAGTAGCAGGAAACTGCAGGAGAGAAAAAGAACTCAGGGGCATGTCCAGGCAGGACAGGGACCATAGCACAACGTTAGGGGCTGTACTGGAGAACCCATTGCTGTACTCCTCCCTGTAGCAAAAGAGGCACACATGGGAGAAACTGAGGCTTTTAGGAGTAGTTGAGCTGTTGCAATTAATTTAATACCAGCTTTATGTATCACAAACCTTTATAGGTATTGCACTGAACTGATAGAAAGTCTGATCCCCAGATGCTCCTCATATCCCAACCCTCACACTGGCATTATGTGGTTGAGCAGCATTGCCCAATGGAAAGAGCAGGCAGAGAGAGGCATGACAGCCCCCGCTTCATACCACCCATCTCAGCAAGGCCAGATCCAGCAGTCCTGGAGCCCCATCCTGCCGGTGGGGCAACTGCACCCTGCAGGATGTGGGCTTCTTTCCACAACTTGGAAAAAAATCCCCAGAGCTACAAAGGCAGTGTAAATGCTGGCAGATAAACAGGAGAGGCACCAAGAGCTTCTGTGACTGTCAGAAATGAGCATTTCCAGTACACATTAACTTGGTGCATCTTGGAACACTGAAAATAAACTTTTGCATAGCTCCTGCCAGGTGTCTGTTCAATAGCACAGCCTACACATCTTGACCTTCAAGACAGATCAAATAAAATTAGTTTCTTTTGGGGGAGAAAAGTAATAAAAGATAATTAAAAATTAAATATAGACATCTAGACAATTCCATCTATTGCTTGGTCCCCTGTTGATCCCAGGTACACAGGCAGAAGCTGACCACCAAGCCAGCCTGGGGCTTAGCCCCACACCAGCTTCCACCACATGGGTCACTACCCAGATCACCCCACTACATGAGCCATGAAAGACTAACGCTGCAAAAGTGCCTCCTCCAGTCCTTGTGTTTGCAAGTCTCAGGCTCTGAAAAGCCCGGTTCCAAGTGCAGGAGCCCAGCCTCCTGCGCAGCCCTCACCTCCCGCTGCCCTGAGCAATGCTATCAGCCTCAAGAAATTAAGGGCTTTCTCCTGCGGAGACACAGTGTGTCTCTGCTCTTTCAACTTTTATTAGATACCCCTCATCCCTCATTGTCTCTTTGCTTTCTTTAACAAGGTTAATTTATGACAGCCTAAGAGTAGGGAGCAACCAAGCTGCTTTCACAAGCAAAATGCAGTCAAGGAAGGGTTAAACTTTTTTTCCTACTCTGTCCTGTCCTTAACCACAGGCTCTGGCTCTTCCTCCACCCACCTCTAGTCTTTTCTCAGTTTTATAAGACTGCAGCTGGGGTTTACTGACTGTAGAACCAACATCTCAAGAGCATTAACGTGCAGCAACCTTGATGCCCCCAGCCTGGGATATCCCTAGTTCTCCACGTGCACCAACCAAGCATACCCCAGCCCAATCTACAGGGCTGAGGGAGCTCAGTCTTAACATAAGCCGGGCTGCACAGTCAGGCCCAAGGGGGTTTGACACCAAAACAAACACATCAGCCACAACCCCCTTGCTCTGGGGCCTACAGCAGGATCCTTTTAATCCTGGAGGGAGTCCACAGCATGGAGCACATCAGCTGCACTGCAAACTGAGAGGCTGGAACAAAGCCAGGAGAGTTATATTCAAAGGATCAAACACATAATTTTTACCTTCTGTTTCAGAATAATTGATCTGCCTCATTTGCAGTGCTGGAAGCAAAGGGTCTGGCCAAATTTGAGAGTGAAGTCTCACTCTCCACTTACTTCAAATACCTCCTCTCAATCACCGGCTGGAGAAACTGCTGCCAGCTCTGCCCACTCAGCCTTGGGCCAGCCCACCTGCAGACAGCAAAGCAGGAGGCTGGACTGGAAGGCTTGATGAGTCCTCAGCCGCTTGGTAAATGGAGCTGTTTAAGGTTAAAGCCAGTACAAAGGCAATTGATACCTAGAGTTGTTCTGCATGGCCAAACTGAGCATGAGCGCACCAGGAATGCCACTGGAGGAGTGATGGCCATCTTCAGTGAAGAGTAACCCACTGAGCTGTGGCTTTAATTAAAATTGTTGGGTTTTTTCCCCCATAAAACAGATATTTGGGTCAAAAATTGCACTTTGTTGGAGGGTATGTTCTTGTACCAATACCACTCCAAATGCCTGAGAAAGGAGTTGGAAATGACACCCAGGATGTGTCTCAGGCTTTGGGGTACCTCATGGTTTCACACTGAGCCCCAGACCAATGGCCCTCCCCTTAGTTTGGACCTGACCATTTTCCCAGAAGTTACCAAACCACTGCGTCTGCTTACATCCCAGCAAAGACTCTTGCACCAGGGACAGGCCAAATGCCACCAACCCCCACAAAGCCAGGTTCATCTCAGCCCAGCTATGCTCACACCAGATGAAGGAACTGACTTGCAGGGGCAGGAGCAGACTCAGGTTCCTCAACTGACTGCTTTCACCACAAAACCTCTTTCACAGGTGGAAATCAGCTTTAAAAGACAGGGGAAAGCATGAATCTCCACCAGCCCTACTGCATCACTATGGGGGAAGCGAAGTTTGCATGGCTGCAAGCACCAAACTCACTACAAAATCTCCCTGTTCCGCTGACTAGAGGCTCTTCAGGGGTCCACTCAGACCAGCCTGTCCAAGCATGATGCATTTTTCCATGCTAAGCTACAGCCAAAGCTGTATGCAAAATGGAACATCACACACTGGATTCTGCAAGCCTTTCCCATAACAACCGAAGGAAGCAATAACCTCCATTCCCTAGGGAATGACACAATCTCTGCTTGCTCCTACTTGCCAAGTGCAGAGCACTTTCCAATCACATCATTGTGCAGGCAGGCAAAACACCACAACTGCTGTTACCTGGTTTCAAGACCACCATTACAACAAGTCTCCTCTAACTCCTGCATCACCCAGGTTTTTACAGAGGCTCACCCTACTACTTCTGCATCATTACACTATCAGATCCTCCACGGAGGAGAGCTTCTAGTGGAAGTGCTGACACACGTCCACATGGCCCCACTGCAAACTGTCCAACTTGTTGCAGCAGCACCTTTCCCTGTACACCCTGCTTTGTCTAGACACTGGAGTGTGTGCAAAGCATCCCTGTTTATCCATTAGAGCGTGAATCAGCAAGTCTAGAGCTCTGCTTGCTGTGGATTAGCTCTCCATTGGATACGATAGCTCTCGTTATCATCATTGTATTTTGCCATTAGTCCATCCAAAGGAGTCTGGCCAGCAGCCCAGAATGGCTGAGGCAGCCACAGAGTTTCTGTTCCTGAGCATATTTTTCAGCTCCAACATGCTGAGGTCCCCATGGCCCTGCTAACAGCCTCAGCTAATAGCAGAGCCTGCTTCCAGCTCAGAGAGATCAATAGGAATTTAATTGCTAGAGCATCTTCCAGGAAATATGCCAATGGATCCACGCATAGCTAGAAGGAAAACAGAGAGGAATGACATGGTGAGCATCAGAGCAGGGCTTGTTTGGCTGTCACCCTGCTATAGCATAAAGCACCCCAAATTCAGGTACGACCCCTTTGAGAGAAGAAATTCTCAGTCCAGGTCATTGCTAGCAGTGGTTCTTGCTGCCTGTGGCTGCTGGAAGCAATGTAGACCCACACAGTTCACTGCTTCGGTGCAGAGATGCAAAGAGATTCTGGTGTACCCAGGCTCTGCTACTGCACCCACACACAGAGGGCTGGCAGCTCCCCAGCAGAGTTTATACCATGTTTTGATGAATTTACTGAGCTCGTAGGGCAGGGCTGTAGATTGAGAGTGGCAGGATCTGTTCCCTTTAAACCCCCCACCAAGCCTTCAGACAGCAGCTTCTAAGAAGGGCCTGGATGTCTTGCTATTTCTGCTGAATTTTGCGGGCAAGATCACCATTTGCTCTTTTTAAAGCATTTCATAAACTCTTGGACATCCAACATAGTCAAACAAACAAGAAAGAGCGGCCTTAGGGGAAGACCACGAAGGGACAAAGCATCTTGCACAGAAGTAACATATGACAAGCTCTTTTCTGCTCTGCAGAACTAAGTGTAGGATGCAACAGCAGACAGGCACATGACTGATTTATAAACTCCCCAGTCTTCTGGCTGCCTTTAGCTGACATAATTTCTGTGGGTGGCTGGAATGCCATCTATCTACTGAGGGAGCCCAGGATGCCAGCACCAACGGGGGAAATATTTTGACCACAGAAGAGCTTCAGCAGAGCAGCCTTCCATGCGCCCTACCAAGAGGCTGACAGGTCCTTGTGTGAGGTCTGGGCACAACCGCTCCTCCTGCCCAAAGTAGGAGTCCTGCAAGAATTGTCAAGCCTGACTGCAAATCAAAAGACTTTTTCCCAGGTGCTACCTTTTTGGCCATGCTGCATCTCAGCTTTGGTATCTCCCTAAGGAGTTGTGTTTGGAGAGCAACAGGTTTGATTCTGGCTTCTGATGACTGTAGAGCGTAATCTGTCATATGTGGAGAGGACCATAGGCTAAAAAATAACTGCCATCACTCTTCTTCCTGCATGTGCAGCCCTCACTAGCCCCTGGCATGCAGTCACTGCAGTCAAGCAGAAAGCATAGAGGCAGATGGGGAGAGGTGGGACTAAAATTCCCCACAAGGGCAGCTGGTCCCACCTCTGCAGACAAGGACCAAGCGATCTGATGGCCTCTTCCCTCTCCCCACTGGTGTTTTTAATCTTCAAAACCCATCAGCAGTTTAAGTTCCAGCCACCTGCAGCAGTTCCCCACTGCACACTGCAGGGAGCAAGGGACTGGTACCTCCTCAGCCCACAACAGTCCCACCAGCACACCCCATCTCAGAGGATGCTACTGCATTGTACCAATTCAGTCTCTTCACCCTTAGCTTTGCCACTACAGCAGAATCCACCTTCTCCACTCCCAGCAGAGCAAATGTTACATCTACTGTGAAAGGAAAGGACTGTAGGGTAGACAGATCATTCTGTAGCTGTGCCCTGGGCAGCCATATATGCACTCCTGCAAACAAGGCTTGCCACAAATCTTCAGCTGAACCTGCTCACACATTACCCTCATCATCACTACCGGGCAGGGCAGGGGGAGGCAACAGTACTGGAGTGGGAGCTTTCCCCTGTGCAAGGACTGCAGTTCTGGAACAGGCTCCTCACAGCCTGTGGTCCTTCAGCTCAACAGATCACCTGCATTTTCTAGGAGGCATTACTTATTTTCAAGGCTATTCTTCCTAAACAGATAATGCAGAGTCTCACACCAGCACAGCTAAAGATCTAAGAAAAAGTCTAGCTCTCCTTCCCCAGGCTCATTGGGAAAAGGTCTCTTATTTATCTATTTAAAAACTGAAAATCTGTGGTCAAAATAAAACCAAAATCAGTTTGTGGTTTTCAGATTTCTAACAAGAAACTCTAACACCTTTAAGAAAGCATCTACTGTGCGTTAAGAAAACTTTTTAAAAAGCCCCTAACAGTTCCATTTAGCTAGTAAGAAATTTCCATTATGAGAAAAGTGGGAAAATCCCTTGTTCAACCCAAATTGCACACCCAAAATTCCCACTGCAGGATTAAGGTTGGACTTGAAGAGGCACATGCCACCCACTGAAGACAGGGACTAAAGGTGGCTATCCTTGGAGTTTTGCGAGAATGAGGCATAGGGATTCACCCTTACATTTGAGCCAGGGGAATCTCATCCAGCCTTTAAGCTTTGCTCCTGTCCTCACTGTGCTAACAAGTAGCTCAGCTGAAAGATGGAGATAGAGAGGACAGGGAGAGAGAAGAAACAGAAGAATAATCAGCCTGGAAAGGCTGGAATTACTGCATTTGGGCACTCCTTCCCATGATGCCCATCCATACTACAATATCCAGATGAGCCTTGAACCTAAATACAACTGGGAACACAGAAAAACCCCTGTAGAAATGTTGGGTTTTGGGGGTGGATCCACATTTTCAAGCTACCCCTTGGTACCCACAGACTACAAATAATATCTGTGACCCACCCAGACATTTTTCCTGCGCTTGGAGCTTACAGCTCAATGCAGAACTCAGGTCTGAGCAATTCAGGAAATCCAAGCAGGGCTGGTGTACTAAGCTTTTCCAGACTTTGCATCTGCAGGGGAGGAATCAAAATGCCATCGCTGATGCAACAGAGGCACTCGCTGCTTGGGCAGGGATACACGAGCAGGTAAGGTGGCACCGACCTCAGAGCTTGCAACAAGCCCACAGGAACCGCATAGGGAACCTGATGAGCTGGCACATAATAAGGCAGTACGAGACAAGCCATAGGAATGGCGTTTATTGTTCCATTCAAGCAGCTTGGAGAGCAGGCCAGAGATCAGACCAAGGTTTGATGAAAAATAGTTTGAGGCTAGATCTAAATCTCTGGCAACGTTTTGGAGGCACACCCTTAGAGCCACATCGCAGCGAGCACAAAGCATGCCAGGCTTTCAGCCCATTGCTCATCAGGGTTATTTTTCCTGCCTTTAAGGCTCTAAGGTGCAAAAGTTAAATCCCCCTGGATCCTAGGAGCCTGATCCCCAAGTACTGTATACCATTCACCTGCAGACACTCCCACAGCATCTAGACATTACCAGCCCCACCTTTTTGCCCACACATCTTTTTCTTGTCACAGACCTGGGAGTTTTACTCCCACAGAAGTCAGTGTTAACCCTCCACCAAGCTGCTATTCAAAGTATCACAACAGATCCATAAATGCAAACATATAAACCCCAGCCACTCTGGAAAGCATCACATAATGAAGCCCTTCAGGGCACCATGTCTCTGCAGTTCAGATTGCAGAGTGCAATGAAGATGGTTGCCAAAAATAGACAGTGCTTCTTGCAGAGCGGCCACAGGACAGTCTTCTTGAAAAATATAGTTTTTGAAGAGCCAGCACTGGCCTCAAACGTCTTCAGCTGCCACATACATCTGACCTTCCATTCCTGCTAAAACACTGGAGAAAATAGTAGCTAGAAAGTTTTATCAACACATGATGTGAACAGAGACCCAAAACTCCTTGCAAGCAAGATCAGACCTTGAGAGGTGGTTCTGGTAGCATTACTGTGAAAAAGTCTCAAAGCACTTCAAAATGTGTATTGATGGCCATTATCCAAATTCCATAGATGGGGAAACAGCGGTAAAGTGAGATGCAGTGGTTTGAACCTGCAGCACCCAGCAATGAGTGACCTGATAAAATGATCCTGATCACAGTCCTCATTATGCTTCAGAGTTAATCACAAAATTGTGGCTCAGACTCCAGTGTGCTGCATCCACACCCTGGAGATGATCCAGGACAGCTTGCTGCAAGGATTCCAGCCCCTGAGCACCCAGAGATCTTTGTGGGTGCTTCACGCCTAGACTGGAAAACGCTTCCAGCACTGTGCTGTGGAATGGGGAGATGGAGGTTCCCCACTGTAAGGAGGTCAAAGCTGCCCAGATTGGTCCCAAGCCTGAGTGCAAAACAGTCCAAGGGGTAATGTGCTGGATGAGCACTGTGTTGCAATTGGTAGTGGATTCACAAAGAGAGCTTGTGTTTATGCACCAAGCTATAAATACTCCTTTTCAAAAAGGCATAACTGGAAAAATGTCTAAATGTCTATTTTTGCCTCCTCTGCTTCACCCACTTAAAACATTGACATCATACCAAGCTCCTACTGAGACAGAGTCATTCCCGAGACCCAGAGTGGCACAACTGCACCCAGCATAAATGCTGGGGAAAGGAAAAAAAAGCATCTTTGTAGCCTGGGTGAACAGACGGAAGAGCACTTGGGGAGGGGGAATTCTTGCATGAAAATGGCAGGTTTTCCACTGCTCTTTGATTCTAATAAGAATGACTGAGCAAAGCCCAAGTCCAGGCTTTCACGACTTTGCCCTAGGCTCACCCAAGGTCTGATACTACTCCAAAAGGCTTCCAGGTACCCAGGTTTAACATTTCCAGCCAAAGAGCAAGCAGTTCTCTCCAGTCTCCCCCTCAATTTCATATAATCCCACAGAATTCACCCCAAGCTGCCTCTAAAGAAAGAAATCCACATCTCTGAGAATAAGGCAGTTTGCAGAAGGCTATGACACCCGTGGCATTCCCTGCAGGCTTCATGAAGAGCTCCAAAAGATTAAAGAGCAGCAGACACTGGCAGTTCCATCACCTTAGTTCCATCACAGCTTCTCCCCCCTACCTGCGCAGGATGGTGAGGACAGGTTGAGCACTGCTGGCAGTGTTTGGCACGAGCCAGGAACTACTAACTATAATTGCTGGCAGCAGCTCAGTTCCTCCAGGGCTCAAACACGAGCACTTGCCGAGGGTAACAGCAGCAAGTGCTTCCCCGCTTCGAGCTGCTGGCACATGCAGCTATGTGATGACAGACGAGTCAAGTGGTGAAGGCAGACGCAAAATTGTTGAGAAATGCTATTTTGGAGAAGCTTTGGCTGTTAGCTGGGCACCTCTTAGCCCCTTCACAACCAACTCTAATTTCTACCTGCTGTGCTTATGATAGTTGTAAAGCACTCTGAGATGAAAGGTTCTCAGTGACAAATCCTCCAACAAAAACCTCCGTTTGTGAGGTTAAAATACCGGACTAGAGGCACAGAGACAACCCACAGACCTGATCTAGGGACTACAGCACAGTATCCTCCCAGAATCAGCACCACATGCTGAGGGTTTGTCACCTTTGTGCCACACTATCAGATCCATGCACCTTTCAGCAGGGCAGGTGTCTCATCCAGAGACGCTTTTCTAAATGTACAGCAACACATTTGTGACATGCTCACTGGAACAGCTCTGGAGCACAATAACTACCCCCAAATCCATCAGCCAAGTCCCAAAGCAACACTAAAAGCCTCACCAGAGGTCCCCAAGCCACAATGGCCACCATTCTCCCTAGCCTTCTCATCCTGCTCTTGGGTGCTGGCATATATATGACCACTGTTACTCCTGCAGGAATTCAATTCATATTTTGCTTAAATAAGGCAGTCAGCACCTGGCTTATATCTATTTAATGACCTGAGCATCTGGTTTCAATAGAGTAGGCAAGGAGCAGCCACAGCATAATAAAAGTCATTTAGAGCTGCAATTAGCTCTAGGCCCCCAGTTGTATATTATAATAACAAAGTAGGTGCTGCTACATCTGTTGACAGATGCAGGAAGGTCAGTTCCACCCCACCCCCAACAGACACCAAATATCTCCTCCCATCGTCAGATCCCCAATGTTCCCCTGTACCACATCCAATGTTATGCTGCTGCCCTGCTTTAGCAACTTGCACATGGGCAGGGATCCCTGCAGCTGCGCCTGCACCACGCAGCAAACTTTTTCCTACCCAGCTCTCCGGCATCAGGCTACGTACCAAGGGCAGGGTGCAGGACACTGTTACTTTATGGGTTTCAGCCTTCGCAGATGCATGGCTGGAGTACAGAGCTCACCAACATGATGAGTCCTCTTGGTATCCCCAATGCCACCACCTGCACCCTCTCCATTGCAGCCCTGAGCTCACTGACAACCATGCATTGCTGTGCCTTGGGGCTCCAAAATAATAGTGATGGATTTCAACTGGAGCTGAACAGTGCCCTGAAAGTATTTTATTAACGCTAGTAGGCAGTACAAGCTGAAACACAGAAGTACCATTCTGTGAATTTGCAGCTCTGGAGAGGTCCCTTTATCCTCAGTGACAACAACAGAAGAGTCAAAATTTCCCATAAAATGAAGTTACTGAAAAACTCATTTTAAGAATTACCAAAGCCGGCACATTTGGTTTGGTTTTTTGTTATGTTTTGTTTTTTTCTTTTGGGTTCTCCCCCCCCCTTTTTTTCCTCTTACAAGTGATTTTTACAAGACTTGGTTTTGCCTCTTTCCATTTTACTCTAATTCATTAAGGAGAAGAAGCACTTCAGCCTTCTCTAAAGACATGATGCATTTTCAACCACTTTTAATGACAAAATCATTCAATTCCTTGAAACTTTTACATCTGTGGTCATTTCGCCACAGACAGCTGTATTGCCAGAACATTTTCAAGGCAGCTTTAACGTGCCTGAACTTCAATGTACATGCACAATCCAATCCAACTGAATATTACTGTCTCTGATGCAAAGGTAGAGAAACTGAAGAAAAAAAAAAACCACAACAAGCAAACCAAAAAAAGGCTAATGTGTCCAGAGATGAAAACCAGATAGCAAAGAGCAGCCCACAACACCTCCACCAGTCCTCAACCATGCAACAGGGTTCCCCACCTGCAAAGACACTATTGCAGGGATACCCTGGGACACCCTTCGCTCAGTGAACTCTTAA
Source organism: Scopus umbretta (assembly GCA_013400535.1). NCBI lineage: Eukaryota > Metazoa > Chordata > Aves > Pelecaniformes > Scopidae > Scopus > Scopus umbretta. The sequence continues at coordinate 18,207 of VZTL01016793.1, forward strand.
CACGCTTGAGCACATGTGCAAACACTTGCACATGCAAAAGAAAAACAAATATGTTTTCTCAGTCACCTCAGCTATCATTTCTGGTTCTCTAGGGATGTTTGCAACCTTTTTCTACAGCATTTTTCAGCACAGAACTGCCTGTAAGTAGCTCTTATCTTTAACCTGCAGAACAAAAAGGCCATTCCCCAAGACAGGAGGTGTAATGGCAAAAATGGTTTAACACAGATCCCAGCCCTCGTAAAGCCCCTGTGCAGCCAGGAGAAAGGAGGTGGGTGTTTTTCTTCTCACCATCCCTGAACCGTGCAAGCACATACAATTCACAGTTGCTTCAGCACCCTCCGCACAGGCAGAGCTAGCCTTCAGCAAACCTAGAGAGAAATCAGTGTCTTACCCCCATCCACTGGGAATATGTGACTGCAGAGCAAACCAGTAACCCCAAGAAGCTTGGAGAGTGGGTCACAGTACATCTTACACCTCCTCCACTTGCTTCAGTACTTCCATGCAACACTATCTTAGTGTCAACTACCTATACCGGTATTAAGCCATCAACCCCCCTTACAGATGGTGCCCCAGGGAGCACCCCCNGAGCGGGGCCCCCGGGAGCCCCCCCCCCCCCCGAGGCTGGATGCCAAGGGGATGCAGGAGGACAGTGTCCACACACACACCCCCGCCCCAGACACAGCCAGGAAAGACACAGCCCCAGCTGGGGCTCCCAACTATTGCTGTATGCATCACATCAGCAAGGAGGTAAGCACATGACATCACCACGTCCCTTTTCCAGGATCACTCACAACAAACAGAAAAGTCAGAGGAAGAGCTGGAAACTAAGGTTTATTTATTTCTCCCCAGTTCCATGGCTTGTGACCAAAGCTGCGGGTTGGCAGGCAAGACACTGCTAAACACAGGGCTCGTGACGTGCTGTATCTGTGTGTGCACAGGCACGAGGGGTGCGAATAACCCAGGGCTTGAAATAGGGCAGGGAACAAATTTATTTATACACGCATAGAAAGCAGTAATTTCTCTTTTCTGTTGCATTTACTAATTCTTTACTTTTTTTTTTTTCCCTGCAGAGGCCCAACACTGTTTCCCAAAGCATTCAGCTGACGAGTGGCACTGGCCCCATCTCCACCAAAATCACATGAGCTGACAGCAGCAGTTGGGAACAGCGCACTAGACACAGCAGCGAATACTCCTGATTATTAGATAAGTTGTTTATAACTTTAGCAAAGTTTTCCAGGGCAAATGGCTTCCTCAAGCAAATTTACTTTTGATGGAAAAAAATTGACATTTTTTTCTCCCCACCAATCACAAGGAAAATACTGTTTCCAATGCATGAAATATTGAAAAGATCTGACACAGTTTCAGTCCCTGCAGAAGTAGAATCTGAAATTAGAAGTGATCACCCCAGCAGGATGGGTTGTCTTTTGCTGTTTTCATAACAAATTCCCAACTATATTCACCAGAGTTAGAAACTCCAGAGGAACGTGAGGGCACACATGCCCAGCAGAGCCCTACCAGCAGGCAAGCACACTGGGGGTACCAGCACACATGGCTAAACCAGGCACCCTCTGTCCCACCTCTCCAGAGCCTTCTGGCTCCCTTTTAGGTGCTCTCCATGCCAGCACTCATGATGGAGAAGCCAGCTCTCACGTATGCAGGCTGGTATAGTCTTTGAGTAGTCACCCAGCATTTTGCTGAGTTTGAGCCTCACCTTGCTCGATGCACAGGATGGACCTTTTGTAAGAGAGATGGACACGCTGTTAGAGGTGCCTGCAGGCTCCATTGCACAAGTTGGAAGGTCTGAATGAAGGAAGGTGGCTATAGATTGTCCTAGAAACTGGATTCTACCTCTGTAGCTAAAGAATAACGATGTGATGCCTTTGCAAATGTTTCTAAAAAAAATCTGGCAATATTCCTCAGCACCTAGGGCACGAGCCACTTAGCATTGGAGATGCTAAGTATATGCTTTCCAGTATCACATAAGGCCAACTTGCAAAAAAAAAAAACAAACAAAAAACAAAAAAACCCAACACACACCACCCCACAAACAAAACAAACAAACAAAAACCCAACAAAAACCCCCAAAACACACACCACAAAAATCACACCTTCCCCAGCAATTTTGACCTTAACATCTCTGCTATCTGTAAAAGTGAGAAAGGAATAGCAGCTCATCTACCAGATGACTGGTCAGTTTTGCTGCTGCACCGCTTTTCTTTTGACTTATGTACATGGAAGTGTCACATGCATAGATATGTATATATACACACATATGCAGAGTCCAGTAAAAGCAACTTTAACAGACCTCACACCCTAAGGACAGACAGGCCAGGGGAAAAGGGATAAAAGTACAAGCAAATTCTCATTGTAAAGTCCTCTCCCTTTCCAGTCCATACTCCTGTACGGCAACACATGGCTTCAAAGGAGATGCAATACTGATTCTCTGTGCACTTTTCGTCCAGTCACCCAACATCTCGAGCAGAGGCACAGAGAGTCCCCAGAGACCGTTAGCCTCAGCCAAATCCCTGCAATGCATTCAGCACCAATGCCAGTGAGGTCACAAGATACAGGAGAGCAGAGAACTGGGCCCAGTGTGTGTGGCGGTCTGCGTGGGTGTGCAGGCATCCACGTCTCCATACCATGCCGCTGCACTGCACCCTTTGTGAGGCATTTCCAAGAAGCAAAGCAGCAAACAGCTAGCAACGCATGTGAAGCTAGTTCAGTAGGAAGAGATTATGGTTTTCTCCAGACCTGAGAGCAGACAAGCACAAAATGCAATACAAAATCCTTTTTGTGCTTGTCTGCTTTCATTCAAATACGGCTTTTAGAAAAAGAGTCAGAAAGTTAAATGCTGTTGCATTTGTAGTTTAACACACTCTGGAAAACATTTGAAAGCATCTTTTTNCTCAAACACTAAACCAAAAACACAAATGAGAAAAAAAAAAAAAAAAAAAAAAAAAAGGGTGGAGGGGGTGAGGAATCAGCAGTTTTCATTTCTGCAGCACTGACCAATGGCCAAGATAGAACACAGCAGGACAAGACCCCACTTAAGATCTTTCCAGTCTCAGCTTTCTGCCCCAAATACCTTAATCACTCAAATCTTGCACCTCAAAGCCACAAGGTCGGTAGAAATGGCTGGAGGGATTAGACTGAACCTACTTGGGAAGATGTCTGTCCAAGGGAAACTTCAAAGCAGAAATCCAAGAAAAAAAAATATCATGCAGAAAAGGAAGATTCATTTAAATAGATCTTGGAAAAAATCAGATCATCAGTATTAGTGTTTTTAGATACAAAGCTTTTCATAAAACCAGCTTGTTTTCACTTAGATGTCATTAGTCCTTTAAGAGTTATATAGCACAAAAGCAGAGTTTTCCGAGTCAGATATTTTACTTTTCACTAACTTTGCCTAGTACAACAGTTAACATAATTATGACTATATAGTCAAAGCAATAAAACACAATCTTGCTTAGCACAAACAGCTAGTATAAGATGGTAGGGAAATCCTGCTGATAAAGGCTCTCCTGAAGGTCCATCGCTACCAAAAGGCTAAAAGATCCATACTACAGCATATTTAAAACTGGTCTGTAGCAAGCTCCGAACAGCAGCCTGCAGGCAAGAAGGGAAGGAAGAACAGAGAGGTGGAGCAACCACCCTGCAGCCAGGCTTTTGCTTAAGGTATCTGTACTTGGAGTTTGAGAGTCCATCACACACAGTGGACACAGCAGTCCTAAAGAGAGTAGGTGGGGTGACTCAGTTGCCCTCAAAACAGGCAAGGACAAGTGGCTGGCCTGGAGGGCAGGAGAGGCAGAACATGGTCCTAAGTATAGTACAAGGCTATTTGATTCACAGATGTGGAAAGCCCAATCCACAAAATGATGCTAAATCTTATTCCTTAGTCACTTTATGAACTATTTCACACATGAAGAATTAGAGGCCAATAAATACTTGTCACCTCCATAGCCCTGTTCACCAGATGTCCCTAGGGGGCACAGCAGCCCTTGGTTACCCCTCCTCAAGCTTGGCCTGGAACACAGAGAAGGTAAGAGGCAAGCTGGTTCAGGGGGGATTTACAAACCTGCCCACATCACAGACACCTCCCTGTTTCTAAATCAGTCAGGTGTAGGTGGAAAGCCCAGTCCTTACCTCTCATTTTCTTTTCTTTTTCAAATTGGGAATAATTCTGCCTCTTTTCATCTTCTATCTCCTGCAGAGGGTCAGTTCTTTGTGACCAAGCTATAATGCATGTCAGGGAAACACCCAGAACAAAAACACACTGGGGTTTGTTAGGGCTCTGACATTTAGCTGTGATACCCATCAGAAAAGCATGCCAACTTTGGGTATTCAGAGATAGGGACATGCAGGGACAGAGCCACATTTACTTCTCCCAAGGTCCCACCATGAGCTCCTGGTGGAAATCAAAACCAAAAAGTTTGGAGCTCCAAGTTAGCGTTTTAGAGAAATAAGAGCATTTACAGGAATATGCTGTTTCAGATTATCTTCTGCTGAAGTTGTAAGGACAGAAAGAGGGAGGAAAAGTGTATTTTCAGTGGCTTCTGCACCAAGCTGCATCCTGCAGCCTTTCAAGCCTGGGAACCTGCACCACAGCCACCACTCCTGCAGCCTCTGTCTGTGCCGCGGCTGGCGCCAGATGGGCTCCGAGTGTACAATGCTTCAGGAATTTGCTTTTACGTAAGCTGTGCTCCCGCTCTTGCTGCAGGAATGTGGCCAGCGCCGAGCTCTCCCTTTCCCGCGCTCCCCCTGCCCAGTGCCTCCGCGCTCCCAGCTATAACCCAGCACTCCTGCTAACACCCGCTGACAATAACTGTTTTTCATTGCATCCCAAGGGCGGGTGTTGGGGCTTTGCTCGCTTTGCCTGCATGAACCATGCTCTCTAGAAACAGCCAGCCATCCTCCCCGGGAGGGAGACGTCAGCAGATCCAGCCAGGGCAACCCCGTGAAGCACTCGCTGACAGCCTGGCAGCAGCGTAGCAGCGTATGGGGATGATCAGCCAACAAGCAGCCCAGACTCTTCCCAAAGTTTATAAATAGAAACAGCCTGACATGTTTTCAGGGGAAAAAAAAAGTTTCCATACCAAAAAAGTTTCACTGCAATCATACCGCTGTAAGTCATGCCATTCCATACCTATGCTATACACACTCAGCTTTACAACCAGGGAAAAGTCAAACCGAACAAAGTCTTGTTTTAAATTATGAGCTTTCAGACAGTGGCACACTCTGCTTAAACAAAATGTTTATTTTGACAAGCTGAGATAGTCTATGTCTCTTCAAATGCCTGTTCTGATTCATGATTTGGAGTTTTTAACCCCTGTTACAGAGCTGGTTTACAACTTAGCTCGTCAGGCTAATGTGCAGCAAAAAACACTACAAGAGGGTTAAAAAAAAAAATTGTTAAAGGACAATTCAACTATTTTCCAAGTGTTTCTGATGACTAGGGAATTCTGGCTCAGGCCACCCTCTGGAGAGGCGGGGTGGGCAGCGGGGCACCCTGAGCCTTGGCAGAAGGAAGCTGGGAGCTGCTCTGAGCAGCAGCTGCCCAGGACACATCGGCACGGGGCAAGCACGCATACGTGCAAGCTAAAGCTAAAGGACTGCAAACAGCAGGGTCAGACACCAGACACTAACAGGGCTCCAAAAGAGCTGATCTGGAGCCCTCTTCCCCACTTTTACAGGCTGTAGCTCAGGTCTTTGTAAAATGAATAAACACACAGAGTGAAACCCGGGCACCCAGCCACCACACGGGGCCGAGCTGTAAATTTAATTTAGCAGTAACAAAGCCCGTGGAAAGGACACCGTGTGCCCCAGAGGCGCAGCAAAACCTCGCTGCCTGTTCCCAGGCCGGACCCAAACATCTGCGATACAAGTGCCAGGGGGTTGGGGAGCATGACAGCAAGGGCCACAGCCAAACCAGCAGCACCAGCTCCTAACAAAGCAAGCACAAGCTTAACATGGGTGAGGACCATGCCGTAAAGGAGATGGTGAGCTGTTTCTGCATATAGTCATGAAACAGAGTGTGCTGCATGTTTTGCAGAGCAAACAAAAAGATCCAGCTGGGTCCCTTGCCCAAGCAATGAATTGTACAGTAAAAGGGCAAGGAACAAGCACAAGGTGGTGGAATAGGGAAGGACAAGGGTTACAGTGCCGAGATGTGGCTCCGGTCTGCACCTCTCACTTGCAAGCCTGGTGTTTTCATTGGAACATTTACCTTTGCTGCACCAAGCCAGATGTTCCCAGCTCAAAGAGTTTCTGATGTGAAGAGGCTAGCTAAGCTCACGAGTTTGGGGCAGGACGACATGTGCTAAGTCTGTCTCCTAATATTTCAGTGTTTGCATGCAATTTTTTTGATCCTAGATAATTACTGCCGCTTATGTGATATTTGCATAGGCTGGGGTTTCAAAAAAGCCTCAGGCTCAGCTGTGTGGTTTAATTGCTACAGCATCGTCTCACAGGGCAATAAAAAAAAAAGGGTTTTAGAATTTCCTAAATGGTGAGGGGAAAAAAAAAACAGTGTGATGGACAGCAACCCCAATTTGGATATTTGATAAGGTGGGAACATTTGGTGATGGGATAAAGTTTGGATACCCACCAGGTAAATTTTCCTGTGTAGTTGTGGGTGCTTGGGTGTGAAGAACCTCAGATAAAGCCACAAGATCTTCCTTCCAAGTGGCCTATGTTGGAGTGCTGAGACAGAGACTGATGCAAGTCCAAGACATTTCTCCTCTGACCTTATCTCTAGCCCTTCCCAAACTAGCAATGACTAGAAAAGCCCCAGGCAGAGAAGACACAAACATTACCCTGACCACAGAGCCTGGATCCATCAGATTTTCCTGCATTACATCCCTATGGAGGTCACCAGAAGTGCCTCCTTCACACCAAGTTCGTGCCAACAACATGACAAGAGACAGCCAAATGCCATGACAGCACTGGGAACTGAAGATGAGAATGCAAAGCACTGGAGAGAAGATGCCAAGGGAAAACCCAGAGCTGACAACATCTCAGAGCAAAATGAGATGGGATCATCAGCCACCATTTGTTATTTGCAGCTTGTGCTTGGCTACTGGCCTAGAAGTGATTTCAGAGCCCAGGGATAAAAGGCTCTGCAACATACCTGGGAATCCTCTAAGCATATCATCTCCTTTGCCTCAAAAGCGTCTGCTAGTTCTCCAGGATTGTCCTGGTAAAGGCTTTCCAGATGAGAACTGGAAGTCAACTTCCGTCCTACTGCAGTGACAGGATTATTGCCTGCCATCACCTCTGCAAACCCTACCTAGGGTTTATCTGAAGCTGTCCACACCAGGATATCCGCTCATAAACCGCTCCAGAAGGAAGTGCTCCAACACACTCCTGTCCCATCGTGACACCAGTTCAGGATCTCACCAGCATGCATCGGGGAGCACCACAGTGGGGTTTTCGCATTCTCTCCAGACTGTCGTTTCTAGTGACAAACCTGACCCTAACACAGTGTACCCTGATAACACAGAGACCAGCTCAGCATCAGGTCTCACCTGCCACACACCACCTGATGCAGCTGAGACAAGGCACACATCTTCCCAGCCCATTATCACAAGCAATCAACCTGGCTGCATGGCCACCTGCAAGACTAACCACTGGACAACATAGTTCCTCATGGGAAGTACAACCACCAGCCTAGCTGCTCCCTGCAGCCATGAGTGCCAGGACTTCCCTCCCATCAAAACAACACATTTCCCTCCCATCTGCGCTCCCACCTCATGTTCTTCACTATCTGCTCTTGCTGTCCATCCTTGGCAGAAGGCACACTGTGAGAAGAAGCAATCAGGTTGTGCAAGGCTCTCCATCCACATCCTATCCCGTGCTTTTGTTGGGTCTCAAACCCAGTATCCCTTCCCTAAGACAAGCAGCCAATGCCAAATATAAGACAGAACCTGACTGAAGCAAGGTCAGAAAATGGCTAAAAAACCCAGTTATGAGACCAAGGGCTTCAGGGCACCTCACCTGCTCAGGTGCAACTATAAAGCCAGCTTAGTATTGCCTTTAATTTGGGACAGCTGAGAACGCCTGAGATGAGAGCCAGGCCCCTACAGCCTAGAGGCATTTCTGAAAAATTCAGTTTTGCAATGTTGAACTTCATGTGCCTTTTCTGGAAGTGCCAGCCCTAGAATATAAGACCAAAAAAATCTCCCACCTGGAAGCTTTCCAAAGAGGGCCTTGAAGGATGTAATATCTAGAATTGGACTGTAAAAACACCCTGTGTTAGCTTAACTTTTTCCTTATGAAATAAAACTCATCCAACCCAAAAATTCCCCATTGACTTCAGTGGGAGTGAGTGTTTTTGTAAACCCCATCCACAAAAGCAGCATTGATCAAATTTTTTTTTTTTTTTTTAAACTATCATCAATGGAACAGTATCTAAACAGAATAATTCAGGAGACTGACTTAAATCTTCTGAGCAATGGGCAACCCTCCAGCAGTGCCCACCCAGCCTGGCAGGCAGCAGCAGCCAGTGACCAGCTCTGCAGCACAAGGGTCTCCGTCTTGCTTGTGGGGTACTGAGCAACTGTGCTGAGCAACTAACGCCCTTCAGGATGGGGGCCAAGCAGCACATCTACTATTCGAGGCAAGTAAAGACCTGCCACTCTTTATCACAGGTAAGGTTACCCATTTGGGCTTGCAAGGCAAATGCAGCTTCCCAACTTCATACCTGACCAGACTTTCATCTTAGTGTCTGTCATGGTTTAACTCCAGTCAGCAACTAAGTTCCACACAGCTGCTCGCTCACCTTCCCCATCCCGGTGTGATGGGGAGAGAATCGGGGCGGGGGGAGTAAAACTTGTGGGTTGAGATAAAGGCAGTTTAATGGGATAGAAGAGAAAGAATTAATAATAATGATAAAAGAATATACAAAACAAGTGATGCACAATGCAGTTGCTCCCTACCCACTGACCGATGCCCAGCCAGTCCCCAAGCAGCAATCACTGCCCCCCTGGCCAACTCCCTCCAGTTTCTACACTTAGCATGACCCCACATGGTATGGAATAGCCCTTTGGGCAGTTGGGGTCAGCTGTCCTGGCTGTGCCCTCTCCCAGCTTCTCGTGCACTCGGCAGAGCTTGGGAAGCTGAAAAGTCCTTGACTAGTGTAAGCACTACTTAGCAACAACTAAAATCATCAGTGTGTTATCAATGTTATTCCCAAGCTAAATCCAAAACACAGTACTACTCCAGCTACTAGGAAGAAAATTAATTCTGTCCCAGCTGAAACCAAGACAATGTCAAGTGGAGTTTATTTGAGGACAGCCTTAGGTTCAAGACAGATATATATACAGAGTGTCTTTTACAAAGATGCTGATTTTACACCCATGACCATCCTTCCTGGAAATTTATTTTCTGGCAGACCTTGGCAAACCCCTCAATGTTAAAACCTCTCCAACCTGTTCTGGTGAGTCAGCCAGGCCACTTCACAGGGATACTCCAATCCTAATCTTTGGAAATCCTTTTAAGCTTTACAAGCATCTGGGAGTTTAAGATCCAGTGATCCGCTTCCACTTGTCTCCCGAACACAAAGACCCAGCCCTTAAGTGCCCACATGCCACATACATAGGGCCACAGCTGCAGCTATTTTTCATATCCTGCAAGTTACTGCAGAGGGAATTCACTGCACAGTGTCCTCCAGACCCCCTGAATCATACTTGTGACCAAGTATGAAAACAAAGAACCCTCTCTGGGCTCCGGTCTGGGTGGGAGCTGTCATAGTTCAACACCAGAACACAGGGTGGCAGAGGAGGACAGTTTCTCCTACCTTTCCCACAGCCGTACAAGGGCTCACCACCTTGACCCACAAGTACCACAGAGAAGCAACATTTCTAAGCTGCATCCTACCTAGCATTTGCAAATACATTCAGTCCAAAAATCAAATCAAAAAGCCTCCTTTGTACACAAGACGTTGCCACCTCTATCTAGCCTTGCTGGATCAGCAGCAGCCAGACTAGCGCCATGGACCCACTCAAGTCACTTCCCACTGGTTTGGCAGCACAAGCCTCCAGCCTGCTCAGTCTAAACAGGCTATTAAATTAGATTCAAGTTGTTTGGTCACCAGAGCAGCACACTTCAGAGAGTGGAGTTTAAACGACCCCCTCCCTCAAACAATGATCCTTTTGAGACACTGAATGAAAACAGGCAATACTAGAACTTTAGCACAGAAGTCACCAATAAGAACTACAATTCCTCTGAGAATGAGGACACATGCGGCCAAGTTTAAATCCAAGTCAAACGCTTCTGAGCTTCAAGACATGGACAGTCAAAGGTCCAAATTTCTCTCTAACTGCATCCAAAAAAAGCAGCACCACCAAAGGCTTGCTTCCACAGGCAAAAAGGGAGATTGTGTTCACGAATAGACAGATGCACAGAAGTAACATCACACAGTGAACAGAGCTTTTCTTTATTAACCAGAACATTAAAGCACATGCTAAGTTTTGTTCAGGCTGTCAGTTAAGACTTTCCCCAATTTTCAGACATTATTATCAATTCGCTTCAAACTACCAGGCTATGCTGTATACCTGCCATTGTGTTATGCTGTTTTTTGCTCATTTTCTTTACTTTTTCAGGATGGGCAGAAAACCTTAGACAAAGTTCTGTTGCTAAAACCCTTGGTCAGTAAACATCTCCCTCACGATCTACAACTCTCTACTGATAATACACAAGGGAGCTGGTAGCAGGGAAACAGTAAGATAGCAATCACTACTTATTTTATTTTCTCCAACTACAGGTTGAGATATGCTGTGTAATAAAAGGAAAAATTATTCCAGGAGAAAGGAGGGAGGGTTGCTTTTCTGTGAAAGATATTTAAGTCATAAAGCACCCAACACTTTGCTTAGAATTAAAACTCGCATGAGTTGTAGCACAAAGAGAGTTGCTGGCAGCGGGACAGTTTTTACACTCTTATATTTAGAGAGACTCGCCTGAAAAATAGCCAAAGCTGTCACTTATAAATCAGGTTGTTCTGACAGTGCCCAGAGCAAGTAGTAAAAGCAAATAGGGGGAAATGAAATTACATGCTGCAAAGGGATCTCTGTGAAATAATAAGCTTTTATTTTGTTTTTAAAAGTTCACAGTAATTAGAACTATTTTTTCCTCTGTTCTTTCATTTGTTTTTAAGCCAGCCCCTGCTGACAGGCTCTGGGCCCCCAACCTCTGGTTCCCATTCATTTGGCTTTAGCCATGTGGTTCCCATATTTTTGGCTGGGACACATTGCCCTGCAGGAGCCAACATCTCCAGAGGCTGGGGTGGAGAAGGGAGAAGATGCAACACTTGGTTCACTCTGGACACAGGAACCTGTGCAGCATATCCCTTCCGAGCAACTTGCAGGCATATTTGTTCCTGCAGCACAAGACCTGTCCACAGCACACCCAAGTCAGTGGAAAGGGTCTTGCCTGCAATGGGCTTGGGATGTCATCTTCCACTGACATGGGATTTTTCAGTCAAACTGGAACACCTATTTTTCTACAGCCAAATAGAAGTATAGCACCTAAAGCTGCTGATCAAAGTTGGGAAGACATCAGCAGCTGATGATCCTTCCTCTTCCCCATGTCCTGGAGGGGACCACGTCCATCCCTCCAGGAAAGCTGACAAACACCATTTGGCATATCTTAATGCTGTATTTTACAATCTTAGCTTAGCCTGCATTGCTGGGGGATCCTCAGAACAGGAATTTCCTGCCTCCGACATTCCTGTCCAAAGGTTTTTCAACCTCTCAGTTTAAGCAACATGAAGAGAAACAGGTGCTACTCTGCCAGAAGTCAACTTCAGACCTTACCAGTCCTATACAACTCAACAGCAGCTTGCTCTCATCTTCAGCAGGATTTTAATTTGACCCTCAGCAAGAAGCCAGATGGAACAGCAATTGCAAAATTAACTGTTGGGAACCAAATAAAGCTGATGAAAGGATAAGAGCAACAAAACTACCCTTTATTCATTCATTCATCTGATTTTACTGTTTGAAATTCTCGATGAACTGCTTCCAACCCAAACTCCTCCCCATACATGTGAACTGGGAAGCTGTGCACTAAAGATGGAAAAAGACGATCACACGCTCCGAGTGGGCTGGAGGTGGAAGAAATCAACAGAAGAGGCAGCAAGGCATATTTGGGAACTCATGATCCCCATGACAGATCCCAAGGAAGGGAAGAAACCCTGCCTGGGTGCTAGGACCACAGTGAAAAAACAATGGAAGAAACAAATAGCTTGACACATGGGGGTTTTGTTCCTGTTTATTCCAGGATGGACTTGATCTGACATCAGGTAGAGTTGACAGGTGCCTATCCATTGCCTCCAAGGGGCTCTGGATCCACTGGAACTTGAGCCATGGGGTAAACTACAATGGCTCAAGAGCAGTTAGCCAAGATCCTGCCCCAGGCCATCGCATCACCACAAATACTTCCAAAGGTGCCGAGATGAAGAGGCAAGGCATGAACCCATGTGGATTACATCACCTCCACCACCTCACCTCTCTCCAGAGCTGCCTTAGCAAGCACTGTGCTAACCCCAGGATCCACGTTCAGTTACCAGGACCAGCTTCCACCCCAAAAAGACCTGAGTTTTGAAAACCAACTGTGGAACATAAGAGAAATAAAAATTAGGGTTTCCACAGCAGCAGCAGTTTGCAGGCACTGTATCCCCTGACTTTCACGGGACATGTTTTACAATATGCCCAGTGATCTATCAGGTTACATGGCCCAGAACAGGGACACCGAGCAGCGCACGTGTGCAGCACAGCTGAATGAACAATAACCACAGGAACACTGCTGGCACTCGCATTTTAGAGACTAATTCGTTTTTACTTTGCAGACCTAACATTATAGTCTTTTTTGCTTCCAATTTTTCTTCTTGTAAAGAGGAAGGGAATACCATAGAAAAAAAAAATGGACTCCAGGATTCAGCACCTTCAGCGTTACACCCAGTGTAACGTTTTCAGCATTACACCAGAGCCGCTCCAGTGTGTATATGCAAACAGCAACTAAAATAGAAGGGGTGGTTTCTCAGCTGCTGCAATCTGTGTAGTGCTATTAATTTGATAGTCACTTAAATCAGGGGAACATCTGACCTCAAAGCAGGATGGGTGGGTGATGCCCTGGCAAGAGCAAAACAAGATACTAGGCCAGACTGGTGTGAACAGGGATAGTTCACCAGCTTCCACGTGGTTGCGCTCAGATCTGTAAGCAAGAGCTTGCCCCCTGCTACCAAGGCATGCAGCAGTCGCTTGAATTAAAAGCTCAAACTGTTAATTTCCTTCCAAACCCAGCTTTAGTTGCCTTTCTTGCTACTCTCTGGCACGCATCCCCCCTAGCCAGTCCTGCATCCCTCCACCCGCACAAGCTGGCCAGGAGGTGGATGAGGGGGATGGGTTGTCTGTCCCATGGGCACCACTGAGCAGGGGGAATACCAAGCCGGGGGAGCAGCCAGAGCACAGATATTCAGCAGAAAGTGCTTGTTTATGTGAAAACACAAGGAGGCAAATAGTTGACATTAAGATTTTGGGGAGGCTGTGGGACTGGGCTATTTCTTTCAGTCCTCACACAAAGGGACCTTTTTTGTCTTGCTGTAAAACAGAAACTATATTGAAGGGTCTGTGGAATTTCTGGGCATTTTTTCCCCCTTGGAGACGCAACGGCCTGTGCACCAAAACGACAGATGAAGTAGGATGCAAAGGACAAGATGTTCATATGTGACTCTGCATCTGCCTCGTGCCCCGCTGCTGCCACCCCCCAGCAAACCCTTTGCCCCCAAGAAGCTCTTACTGCTTGCAGCAGCCTGAGGGGCAGAGCCCAGAGGTACCCCTCCAGGGACCAGGGTTCACACAGCTGCATCCATGCCTGGAAGCACTGCAAATACTGCAGGAAGCCATTTGCTGGATGCATCTCCTTTTGAAAAGGGGACTGCAGCTCCCACTCCACGTTGCTGAGGGTCTCCAGTCTGTCAACTTGCATCCAGCTGATATATGATGTTTCGGTCCACAGCCTGGGAGGCAGGACAGGTTGCCTTGGACTCATCATCCCACACAAGTCTCCAGCTTCAGCCATCCCCAAGCGGGGCACTGAGCCCACACCAGCCTCCAGGCAAGCCCAGCTACCCCTCCATACACACGATCCTGTCTCTGCAAGGACCAGGATACACGTGCTGCGGCTTCATGGGTGCTGTTCCCAACAGGGCTGGGAACAGCTTCTCTGTGGAAGTGTTATACAACACAGTTTTGCTCCAAAATGTTTCCTGCAACAGTGCCCGCAGGGTTTGGACCAGTCCAGAAACAACCAGCCAGACACACAAGCAACTATGAACAGGATGCCTGTACAATACAGCAGAGCTTTTTTCCCCATCTCGTCTTGACAAAAGCACAGAGATTTCTCTAATATCATAAAGGTACATGGAGGTACCCGCTACCTGACCCTCCACAAACCCCTGCCACCTCAAAGACTGTAAAAGTGTGAGCACTGCTCATCCTGAAGCTCACACCCCCAAGGCACTTTCTGCCCACAGGCGATAGGAAGAGCTTGTCCTCTGCAGGCAACCAAACTGCTATAGGTGCTGCTGGAAAACACTCGGAACAGGGAAGAAAGCCAACATCTGTCATCAGCAAGAGAGCAACGTCTCCATGCAAGCAAAATGCCTGATAAGCCCAACCCTGCCCCAGCAGCCACTGTTTATAGGATGAAAGTCCCATTAACACCAGCACATGGTGCAACCCCTGCTGCTTACACGCATTTCCCCACCTCACCCACTCAGCTGCAAGGGGGGAAACAGAGACCTTCCAAGTTCATTTGGAGATCTGCCACATTTTCCCCTTCCTGAACATACAAAGCACACAGTGAGGGCAGTAAGATCCTTTCAGGACAGCCCTGGTACAAAAGGCTGAAGACGCAGGGAAAATAAAAACATCATTCTCCTGCAGCAATCTCCGAGCATAATCCCCCGGTGCCAGCAGAAAGTGTGTAATCCCACCAAGTATGGCAATGGCAGATTGCAGGAACAGCACAGCGTTGTGCCAGCGGCGGAGCAGCCTGGCTGGTGCTGGCAGGAGGGCACAAGGACCTCCTGTCAGGGGGTAGCAGCAGAGGAGTTGGCAGAATAATATTTTCCCAGTTAACTGTGGACTCTGGGGGAGGAAAGCAACAATACAGAACACATCTGCAGCCACATCTGATAGAGGCATTTTGGAGGCAACTAGTCCCAGCCACACTGGGACCAATCATCCACGCCCCTCTTGCCGCTGTTCAGGGCAAAACCCACCCCAGCACCATCCAGCCCTCCCCAGCTGCCTGCTCCACAGTTTCATGTGCTTTATTTCTCTCAGCTCACAGGCTTTTTTCCATGGACAGACACTCACTTTTAACTCTTGATAACCTCCAAAAATAAGCTCAGATGTAGAGAAAAGCCACCTCTTCCAGGAAGCAAGATGAGTCCTTTCTGGTCCCCAACATCTGGCCACAAGCCATCTCTCCAGCTGGTTTCATGCCTCTCATCTCTTTGGGACACTGTGCATCCTCAGGGAGGACTTAACCTTGTCTACCAGGAACAAGATCATGATCAGTCAAGAGCTGCAGTCTCCATGGGGTACAGAGGAGGAAACAGTGCCAGGGCAAACAATGGGCACTTTGTCAGCCCGGACAAGGAAGACACAAAAGAGCAATAAAAGTTACATGCTAAGCTGGTGGAATGGTTCAAATGGATCTGCCTGTTCGTCCTTCGCTTCCCGGAGGCCCCTGCAAGAAGTTCTGGCGTTGCCACTTCAAATCAGTGCTTAGCTTGAAGAAAACTCACTTCAAACCTCCAAGAAAGCTTTCTTACTGGTTGGAGCTCTGTTAATTCCCAGTTTGAGTTTCCCTAATGAATCCCAGATTGCTCAAGTTCCATAACACTGGTCTAAGAGCTCAGACAGCAGTTAACCCTTTGCAGCTCCAAGCAAAGAGCTAATGACCTCCTCATTTTTCATTTGCCTTCAGTGCCTTTTTCAGGATAAGCTGCACACTAGGGAAGGGGGCCAGATACTTAAAGCCTGCAGGACTGCAGTATCTATCCCCATCCAAAATCCAATACAGCACACACTAATTTCCTGCTTGTGCTAACTGTACAAAGCACAGGGCTGTGAGGAATGGGTGCAAGGAATTCAGATTCATCTTCTGCATGCTGTAAGACCAAGCTACCATACAGCAGCATCCACAGCTGATTAGACCAATGCATAACCTACTTAATTATCATAATGCAAATGAATGGAATAGCAAGCTCTACAAAGTTTCATGAATATGCAGACTGCCTGTTCGGGAGCATTGCTATTGCACACTGAACCTCAGTGATCAAACAGGAAAGCCAGGCAGTATTTGTCATTGACAAAAACCTTTACCAGAAATGGACTTTCAGAACAATTGGCAGTGTTATCAACACTTTCTGCGTGTATATATATAAATATTACACATATTTAATATAATAAACAAATACTTAATAATATACAAATATGCTTATGTCACACAAGCATGTTTATGCAATCAAGTCTGATTTTTTGCTTCCCAAAACCATCTTTTAAAGAAAACCTATGAAATCTGTTTTCAAAGACAAAAACGTGATACAGCCCTCCACTAAGAGGTAGAAGTCAGAAGCATACCAACAACTCGCCCAGTGCCCAATGTTAAGGCAAGCATGTCTGTGGCAGGGAAGGGATGCAGCCAGCATCATGTCCCCACATCTCTGACCTCCTACCGCACCTTCCAGAGGAGCTGCCTGGAATAGCTGTTGGCTTGAGAAAGTTAACTCTGACCACTGCAAAGCAGAGATAGCTACTGCTGAGATAGCAGCAAGTCCTGCTCCAGAGCTCTCAAAGCACTGATGGCCATAAGTGTCTTTGAAACCTCTACAGAAAGAGGCTCCTCAGTGTTTTCCTCTCCATCCAGGCTTCCCTCCCATCTCTTTCCACCGTTAGTTGGACCAATAGAGGCTTGACCTTGGAGGAGGCTCCAGCTAGCAACTCAGCACTGAGATGGGCTGCCTCAAGGGATGCTCCTCACCCTCTCACACCAGGTAGCTCTACCAGAGAAGAGCCACTACCATCACCACCCCACAGCAAGCTCAGGCACCTGAACCAGGCCATTTGCCAAGGCCACAGTGACAAATCTGTCCCAGCACAAGCATCCTGTCAAGCTGCATTTCCCCACCTGCCACCCCTCATATCTCACCTGATTGACCTCAACTCCAGCAGGCTAGGGGCTTGCTGTCAATGTTTCCACTTAACTCAAGTTGTGCAAAAGAACCCCAGTGTTATCCTACACATTGCAGTCTCTCATACCCCCCAGTAGTTCTCATGTTTGTAAACACACTGATAATAAAAATAAACCCACTGCAGTAGAGCTGTACACCTTAAGTCACAGCTAGAGCAACCCCCTTGGAAGCCCTACGGGATGCCCTACCCTAGAAGGTGAATAAAAGCCAGGATACCTCATGTGTTTATGAATAAATACATTTGGAAAGACTATATAGTTTCAGCTACACTTTGTGACTCAGTGTGATTTTGCCTGGAAATGAGCTGGCCTGGAGAGTTATTTTAGTGCAGCTTCTGTTTTAACAACTCTTGCAAGCCTTCCACAGCTCACACTGACTAAGCAATGCAGCAAGCCTTGTTACGAGTCAGATCTTCCAAAATGCTTAATCATGCATGTAATTTCACCCATATAAACCTTCCCAGAGAAGTCAGAGATGCTATTCTTTACGTATAGAACAACATACACCAGAGTGTGAGGTTTCATAGTTTTCCTGCATTGCTTTCCTCCACCAACATATTATGACACAGGCATGGGATGCTCCTGTGATAGATTTGCTGGAAATACCACTATAAATCCTGGTGTGTGTGGCTTTCAAGTCAAGTTATGCTTTCTCATGTTATCTCCAAATTAATCCCCCAGAAATGCCATGGTACCCTCCCAAGTGCTCTGGCTGGTAACCCAAAGGTGCCAGAGCAGGGAGAGCATCAGGACATGTGGCAGCAAGGCACATGCTGAAGAGTAAGGCCACCCTGTGACCACTCAAGGGGTACCTTATTGCTGACATCCACAGGCCATGCTTTGGAAAGCTTTTCAGAGAAAATTGCTCACCTCCCAGCTCCCCAGCCCCAAATGTCACTTTTGCTTAATCAGCAACAAGCAGATAGAAGTCATTACAAGTTTTCTTGGTCCAGCATCACCCTGTTGTTTCTACTTCAGGTGTCTGACAGTGGGGAACATCAGAGCTAAGTGGAGCCTTAGTGCTACCAAAGTACAAGAAATTACTACATGTTTCCTAGTAATTATTTTCCTTAGACATTAGCCAATATGTCCCTGAAACGATGGTCGTTTTTCACTGCAAGATGACCAGTTCAATGCAACATCTCCCATCCAGATTTCTCCAGCAGACACACACAGTCTCTTCTGCAGGGCTTATACACACCTCAGTGGTGATGCTCCAAGTCTTGCAACCAGAGTAGAGCACAGACGTGGGTTCTGTCCCACCCAGGGCAGCTACCCTGAGCACAGCTTGTGTACAAGATCCCAGCAGCTCTAAGCTAGCAGCGCAGACTCCTTCAAACCTTCCCCAAGTAATCAGGTCAATGTTTAGGCAGCAAACACTGAGATTCCTGCTGTCACAGCCACATCGCAGGGCTCCTCTTGCACAGGGAGCACAAGTGTATGGAGTTAGCTTGCTTCAGGGAGGCTGCAACATGCGGTCACCTGCAATGCCCTCCCAGGCATCCTGCCATAGGTCCAGGACCTCTGGCAGTCATACAAGCAGTAAAAAACCCAGTGCTGGTGGTTAAAACACACCATAGTTACTCTGCACACAGCAAGGAGTGGATCTAGGATCAGATGAAATCACAAAAATGAAGGGAGAGAAACCAGGCTGGCAGTGCAGAGGCAGGGAGAGACAGCAGCTTTACGTATTAGTCAGAAAGAGTCAAGAGTTCATGTTATTCCCACAGCAGAAAAGTGCTACAAAGGCACTACATTCAGGTTTAGGACTTAAACATGATGGAAAGAGGATTTTCTCAGCAAGGGCTTCCCCCTTACAACATACCACTTGCCTTCTTTCCACAGGTATGAAACACCAAGCAAAACTCGACACAAGGCAAGCCAAAAACCAAAATCCAGGTAGATCAGCATCTGCGCCAGGTAGCTCTCTAGGCTGGGATCTCAATCACCGTGACCAAAATACTCTGCAGCAGACCGCTCAGTTTCATCATCCAACTGCATGTGAATAGGCTCATGCAACAAACCCATGTTGGACCAAGCCATTCACTGCCTCCAGAAAAGCTACACCATGTGTACACACGTAGTTGACTTGAAGTCCAGGATGTGCCATGGGGATGAGACAAACTTAGGGCTAATGCTCTGAATCTGGAGGCTGAGCATAAAGCTGAGATGGGGTTGAAGACTAGGATGTTTCCCAGAAGTCTGCTCTCATCCAGAGAAATGGCACAGATGGACATTCTGAAACCACAGGCTTGCTTATGATGTTGTGGAGCCTGGCTCTGCCAAGGCTGAAGAGGCTGTTGCAGGCAGGCAGGCTGCATAAGGAGAGTCTCAGGCATAACTAGAGCTGACATCAGTCCATGTTTCTCAGGTAGCAAATAGAAGTGATGAAATTGCTGCTGTGGAAGAGAGCAGCAAGCCCCAGGGCATGCACTGCTCCTCCCAGAGGTCCTTTCTACCTCCTTCCCTGGTACCTGCCCACCCAAAACATCTCTGTGCATCTGTGTCCTGTGTGGCAACCCAGTACATTTTGGCTACAGCGAAGGCAGGCATTTTCCCTGCCCCAGGCATTTTCTCCCACATTTAACAGAGATTCAGGTACAGGGAGATGCTGAAGCACAACAAAAACTCAAATCCAGGCACAGATCTGGTCTCATTTACAGACAGGCCTGTCTATAACACAGAAAAAAAAAAAA
>VZTL01016793.1:38214-77349 GCA_013400535.1 Scopus umbretta
ATCCATACTATTTGGTTGTCCTCAAACAACACCCCAGCAAATGCTTGCACAATACAGGTTACAGCAACACAGCAAGGAGACTTGGCCCAGATCCTCACCCGGCATAAATCAGCACTGCATTAGTGGAGCCAGAATTTTATGACAGCAGAAGATCTGGCTCACACTCAGCCCACAAAACCAGCTGCCATCAGACTAATGCAACACAAATTAAACATAAGGTTTTCCAATCAAGCCTCACATCAGAAGTAGAGCTATGTGATTCAAGTTACAGGCACAGCTTCAAGCTAATGTTTGTTTTACCTTAATTACTGTGCTATTAGTCTCTGCAGTAAACTTAACTCAATAAGCAAGATCCTGCTGACAGCCAACATTAACTGCTGTAGAGTCATTTCTACTGATGCTCACTTGGTTATCTAATGTCACAACCATAGTTAGCTCTACCTGGCCAATTAAATTCAGACCACCTTTCCTGTGAAAAAGCTCCTGGATGGGATCATGTATATTCCACATCTGTGATGTGCTTCACAGAAGTACCTAGCAACACCGAGGAGTCCACCTAGCTGTTTAGTGGTGCCTTTTTGTCATGTGGAACAGCCATAATGTTAACTTGAGCATTACTGGGATTGTGACCATTCTGGGTGGTGCCACCCCACAGGAACAAGAAGGATGCTCTGGGCTCATGCTTTCTCCCCCTCCCTGCACCTTCCTCCCTCTTTTGCTATCTGTAGTCCCAACAGATTTTTAGAGAGGAAGCAGATTACTTAGGGAAGCCACATATTTATGTTTGACAAATCTGGTGGCCTTCTATGATAAAGTGACCTGCTCGGTTGACACAGGGCAAGTGGTGAACATTGTCTACCTGGACTTCTCCAAGGCTTTTGATATGGTTCCCCATGGCTTCCTCCTGAAGAAATTGATGCATTATGGCCTGGACAAATGGTCTGTACAGTGGTTGGGAAATTGGCTGACTGGTGGCACCCAGAGGGTGGTGGTAACAAGCTCTTTTTCGAACTGGCAGCCCGTCACAAGAGGGGTACCCCAGGGATTGATATTGGGCCCAACATTATTCAATACCTTCATAAGTGATCTGGATAACAGGGTCAAGTGTAACCTGATGAAGTCTGCAGATGACACCAAATTGAGTGGGGAAGTAGACAAACCTGAAGGGAAAGCCACCCCGCAGGAAGATCTGAATAGGCTGGAAGAGTGGGCTAACAAGAACCTTATAAAGTTCAACATGGACAAGTGTAAAGTCTTGCACCTGGGAAAACATAATCCAGGTGTGCAGCACAAACTGGGATCCACCTGGAAGGACAGCAACTCTGCTGAAAGGGACCCGGGGGTCCTGGTGGACAGGAAGCTCAATATGAATGAACAGTGTGCTGCTGCAGCCAAGAAGGCCAACAGGATGCTGGGTTGCATCAAAAAGGGCATCGCCATCAGAGATAAAGAAGTAATTATCCCACTCTACTCGGTGCTTGCCAAGCCACACCTGGAATCCTGTGTACAGTTCTGGTCCCCACTATACAAAAAAAAGATATTGACAGACTGGAGGGTGTACAGAGAAGGGCCACCAAGATGATCAAAGGACTGGGCAGCCTGCCATATGTAGAAAGGCTGAGAGAACTGGGTCTCTTCAGCCTTGAGAAAAGGAGGCTTATACGTGATCTCATCACCACATACCAGTACTTAAAGGGTAGTTACAAAGAAGATGGTGATTCCCTTTTTACAAGGAGTCACATGGAGAGGACAAGGGGTAATGGTTACAAGTTACTCTTGGGGAGATTCTGACTGGACATGAGAGGAAATTTTTTCACAGTAAGAAGAGTCAACCACTGGAATAACCTGCACGGGAAGTGGTTGACTCCACTACACTGGACACTTGTAAGACTCAGCTGGACAGGGTGCTGGGCCATCTTGTCTAGAATGAGCTCTTGCCTGGAAAGGTTAGACCTTTGGAGAACAAGGTTTGGAGAAAAAGTCTTATGAGGAGTGGCTGAGGGAACTGGGGTTGTTTAGTTTGGAGAAGAGGAGGCTTAGGGGAGACCTTATCGCTCTCTACAGCTTCCTGAAAGGAGGGTGTAGTGAGGAGGGTGTTGGTCTCTTTGCCCAAGTAACTAGGGATAGGATGAGAGGAAATGGCCTCAAGTTGTGCCAGGGGAGGTTTAGGTTGGATATTAGGAAGAATTTCTTTACTGAAAGAGTGGTGAGGCATTGGAATAGGCTGCCCAGGGAGGTGGTGGAGTCACCATCCCTGGAGGTGTTCAAAAAACATGTAGAGGTGGCACTTTGGGACATGGTTTAGTAGGCATGGTGGTGTTGAGTTGACGGTGAGACTAGATGACCTCAGAGTTCTTTTCCAACCTTAATGATTCTATGACCAGATTTGGGGTCTCTCCCAACCTGGTATTCCATGATTTACCCTTTACCAAGACATACTATAACATGATTCAGCAAAACACAAGCGTAAAAGACAGGACACATGCCTAGCAATCTAGAAAGGATGGTGCAAGAATCCCACGGTGGCTTGGACCCAGACTTCAAGTTAAGCTTGATAACCCCAGTGGAGCTCCCTGTGCTAACTAGCACACTCAAAGAGAGCTTGATGAGAAGAGGTCAACTCATTCACACCGAATAACTCAGCAGCAACCCAAATATTGCCCTGGCAAGTCCCCACTAACAGCTTGTGAGTGGCTGCTGGAGAAACCACCTCCAATATCCATGTGAACGGACATCCCCATTTCTGATTGTGAATGGTTTCTCACTTGCATGCTGAACAGAGAAGATCAGATCAAAAGCTAATACAGAAAACTTTCTCACCTAGCATGCCTGGTCTGGGAGCCAGGCTGATACCTGCTCACTCCCAGAGGGGCTGTGGGAGAGGCCTCCTTTCCCTTAAGGGAACGCTTCTATCCATGTCAGACAGCCACAGCCCTTTGGTGGTGTTGGCTGCTGTTCTCACACAATCAGGACACGGCACTGAAGGTGACAGCATGAAATGATCTGTGATCCTACACCAACAGTGCCTATCTGGTGCCCAGACAGTGGTCTGAGCAGCAGCATGCAGACCAGCTGTAAGCAACCTTCCTGCTGGTGAAGACTTTGGGATATAAATTCTTCTCAGAGGAAGGAACCTAATGTAGCTGTGGTGTTTCCAGCAGGTGAGGACCAAGGGATGGAGCTAGTCTTCCATGGATTTCCTGGAAGACAGAGACAGCCATCAAAATCAGCTTCTCCACACCTCTGTGGTTAGAAGCAGGAGGCAAAGCTTTCATCCATCCCTTCTTCTCTCTTCCTTGCCTAGCCAGCCTGAAAGCTCTTTGGAGCAAGGACTACATTTAGCTAACAGACCCCAACCTCTGCAGCACATCTGACCTTGCCATATGACAGTCCACTTCTTCCAGACTGTTTTGGAAATACCAGGAAGGAGCTGTGCTTGAAAGCCACTGTCTCTAGCAGTGGCCAGAAGGAATTTCTCTGAGCAAGGGGTCAAGCCTCTGTGGTTTCCAGTACTTCCCTTTCACAGGGCAACCCCTAAGTCTAAGCCACAGTGCTTTGTTTGCAGTGTTTCACAGAACTGCTGAGGCTGGAGGCACCCCTGGAGATGATCTACTCCAACATACCTCCTCACAGTGGAGTCAGCTGCAGGTTGCTCAGGGTTGTCTGGTCAGGATTTGAGTAATTCTGAGGATGGAGACTCTTCTGTTCTATGTTTTTTCTGCCTTAACTAACATCTCACTCTAATAATGGAAAAAAGATCTTTGTCCAAAGGCATTCAGATCAGGCAACATCAGTCTCAACAGCGACAATGAGTTGAGCTGGCTGAAAATTAGTTGGGAGGAAAAAAGCTTCAGCTAGAAACTATTTTGCTGGGATAAATTTGCTTTTCAGAGTTGCTGACTTTTTGACAAGATGAAAATCTCCAACTGGCAAATACCAACTTTGCATCAAAAAACTGACCAGAACAGAAGACTTTGCCTTTTAGTTAAAATCATCTCTCAAAATGGAAAACTTGTACTGTTTGGTTTCATTTTGTCATGAAATTCTCCTCAGCACAGGAAAACATTCCCCAGCCAGCTCCCCTGATTAGCGGTCAGGCTGCTCTGCTAGCCTGAGAAGCAACACCATGCCTTGTGCACAGCATTCCTGCCGTGGGGTGCTGCATCAGCCCATGCTTGTGCCAACGTGCCTTTGTTCCTGGCTGGAGTTTCACATGGCCCCAGACTGCCTCCCACTGAGCAGCACTTCACTCCAGCTGGAGACCCACAGGACATGTCATTGTCCAAATATCTCCACAGCTCCAAGCCAGCAGTATTGCTTTGTACTCAAAAATCCCTGCTCCAGTGATGTCCAAGCTTTTGGCTTTGCTGGACCGAGGGTTGCAAACTCCAGCCCTTCATGAGCAACCTGGACCTTTGAAATGGGGGAGTGGATGGACAAGCTCATCTTGCCACCCATCTACCTTAAATGTGCATGTTCTAAAAGCCCAGAACGCATCCACGACACGCCCCACATTCCCCAGAGATGCCATTCAGGAGGAGCAGGGCGTGTGCACGTGCCTTTCTGTCCACAAGCTGTTTTGGCTGCAGCATGCAATATGAGCCAGGGGCTGAAATAGCATCTGTTTTTAGCAGGAAGATGCTGCAAGGCTGTGACAGCCGCCTGCCTGCTAAAAGTGTGAGGCAGGAATGTTCAGTATCCAGTCAAATTAGCCTTGAGAACAGAAATACCAGGTTCGTACAATTAATCTTCTAGAGGATGAGAACATCCCCCTGACCCGCCCTTAGGAAACCCAGGACAACCCGAAACAGGTCTCCCTGGTCCCTTGCTCGGAAAAAACAAACGAGCAGAACAAAGACGAGGGCATACAAGGAAACCTTGCACAGAGATGCCACTAAATATAACACAGGAAGGGGCTGGTGCATATAAGCAGCAAGACCTCTCTTGCACATGGATTACTTAGTTTATCCACATGGATTGTCACATTTATTTACTCAAAAGACTTTCCGAAGCGGTTTAGCCACAGCAGATTCTTGCTTCTGTTTTTATTTCTCCCAAACACCCCACCACAGCTTCCCCCTGCCAGAGTCTGCAACCCTTCTATTGGAGCAGCAGTCTGCACACAAAGATAAATGTGACTGAGGTCACTTAAAGCAGTTTCTTGATGACTTCATTTTTCTACTTGTTAGCAATGCCCTGGCAGAGCTGATGGATGCTGCACACTATAGAAAAATTCATTTATCTTAAAAGGCAAAATACGGGCACACATATTCATCAAAAATGTCACAGGAGCATAGCAGAAGGACCCTTTCCTCCCCCCAAGCAAACTAGCTTTTGTGTTTGAGCACCCCTTCTCCAATCAAACCTTTTCTTTGCAACCCAGAGCTAGGAAAGCAGTTCTAACAAATGAAGCTGTGAACAGCTTTGATCAACAAGGAAAGAGTCAGAGCACTAATGTCATCACTTGTCTGACCCTTTCCGTATCTGCCATCTGGGACAACTTTCTGTCAACCAACAGTTTCACTCAGCATAGGAAATTCTCCCCATTTTTAGACCACATCTCATCAAAAGTGAAAGCAGCCCTCAGTCCTACAAACAAGCCATGAAAAAAAACACAAACCAAATGCTTTCTCAGGACACCAGGTCTGCTGAAGCATCTTGCCTTTGGCTTGGTAGCTATGCACACAAAGCTGTAGAAATCTGATTTTCCACAAATGCAGACTTCCCTGCTCTTCTACAGATACCAGTTCTAGATTTGACCAAGAATCACTTGAAGTCCAGCTCTGATCCCCATGAACAAACCCAAAGCACACTTGATCTTGATGTTCTGCAAAGCCAGTGACTAAACCCCCAATCATTTTGGTGACATGTGGTCAAGCTTTTAGGCAGTTGCTTACTAATTTAATGCCACTCAGCATTTGCTTTTAACCACAAGCTGGATACTTCTNCCTGCAAGGAAGCATTTGATATGATTTCCAAAGAAGCCTGGACACTAGTAACACAAGTTTCTTCAGAAATGCAAGTACTCATCGCTGAATTAGTCACTTAGAGCATTCTTTTTCCCCAAGTTGTGATCAAGAAAATATTGCTTTGAATTTCTGCATGGCTGTCCCTGGAGAACAGCTCAGCCCTCCACAGTGCTCCGTTCAGCCTTGTAACATCCTCTGCTTGCTAGAGAGCACTTCTGCCGTTATCTCAATTTCATGGAAAATGAAATTGAGAATCAGAAGACAGCCTTCCCAGAGGTGCAAAGTAAGAGGGTAAAAGCCAAAAACAAATCCAAGGAGTTGCTATAGCTACTGCCCCACAAGGCTGCCCTTTCCCTGAGCTGGTAGGAAAGGGATGTTTCACATAAACACTTTACAAAGCAGGTTGATTGCAAAAATAGAGGCACCCTCAAATGAAAGTACAGCCCATTGTTTCTAAAAGCATCCAGAGATTTGTGTTGCTAATCATGACACACCCCGGGTTGGACTTCCCTTAGCAAAAGGCTAAGCCCCCTCCAAGATGCTGGGATTGCAGAGTCAAGTCCCTTCTGAACCCTCAGCCACATCCAGTCCATCACCTGCGTGACTCAACCATATACAAGAGGCATTTAGCTCCCCAAATCACCCATTGGACTTTAGATACTCTATATTCAGAGGGGCCAAATCAGGGCATTTGCATCCAATTAGTTTTCCTAGTCTGCCCTGAAAGTCAGCCAGGGCTTAAGCTGTTCCAACTGCACATATGGCTTAGAGCAGGAAAGGCACAAGTCCCTCGAAACATCCTCTCCAGCATGTATTTCACAATAGTACTGTTGCTCACTCCAAAAGAAAATCACTCCAGTACGATGAAGTTTTCCTTCTCAGCAAAACTGGTCATGCCTCCCCTGTAGCATTTTTTGTCTCCTCTCTCCAGCCATGCATTATAAAACCCCTTTGTAAACTTAAGAGTAAGCAGAGCCTATGGGCAAGACCGAAGAATTTTAATTCCTTGATTTTTTTTTTTTTTAATTATTTTTTTTTTTTAGGAGCAAAGAAACTTCAGGCTGCAGAAAACCAGCAGGCTCAGACAGACACCTCCCTATTCTGCAACAAACTGTTCCTTTGCCACATCCAAGCTGCAGCCAGGAGCCAGAGCTGGGAGGAATGTCACACCCTGCCGAGGCAGACACAGGCAGCAGTGTTCAGAGCCAGAGCAGGCACCCTCACCACCCCACAGCAGCACCAACCCAGCTGGGCTGGGCTGTAAACATGCCTGAGGTTCCAGCACAGTTGGAATCACTAGATCTCATGTTTTGGGGAGGGAAAGTTCCTTTGCCCAGTTTTACCAGTTCCTCCTCCCGTTATATTCATGCCCTGAAGTCAGTAAATGAAGGCAGGCCAGACCCAAGAAGCCCAGCACTATTTCCCCACATTCAGTAGTGGGCACAGGCTGCACTCCTGCTTTGGCACACCCTTTGGCCAGCACTGCTGATTTACCCCGGCACAAGCACACGTGGGATGCTCAGGGCAGCAGCAAAAGCAGGCACCGCTGTCTTGCATGCAAAGCAGCCGTTACACACCACACACAGCCACAGAGAAACTGCCAGCACACACAGGCAATGCAGCAGCCCAGACTGCTGCATGGCCCTGTAGCGAGTTTAATTACGACCCTCTTTCATAGTCCTGATCAAGATACTACCCTTACTGCTCAGTTGTCATGGTCTAGTGAACAAGTGTTAGGTGACACTGCAGAGGACAATACAAAGGAAAAAAGTCGGATATCTCCCGTTCCTTTGGTGGTGGAAGTCAGGAAAGTTTGTGGAACTCAGCCAAGGATCTCACACATTTGAGTCTTTCTTTGGGTCTGAAGTTCAATCGGACCTGAAGATTTGTCCTAAATCCTCAGCTTTTATCCAGCTCTGTAGGGCAGATGGAGAAGGACCAGAGCCTAGCTCCTAAATCCAGATAACCAATGTTGGCTCCAAGTGATGTCTAACAAGTGAGTAGGGATGGGTCTGGATGGACAGGACAGACTATCAGAGCAGCACCCAACAATCCAGCTACCTCCAGTTGACCCATGGTCACCCCAGGATAACTTAAAGCAGCCTCCAGGCTACCTTAAGAATGGGGAAAAGAAGCCAGAGCATCTCAATTTCTTGATCATGCTTCAATTCCTGTTTAACATGACTTCTGTCTTTTTTTCTCCTATACAACCTTTTAAACGAAGAGACACTCCTTTCAGCTGAACTGGCCAGGGCTGCGCTGAACTCACACGAGCCTCTGCAGAGTTACCAACTCCAGCTCTGTCAAAGCCAGACTCACAGAGGCACGGGAGGAAGTGAGGGTCCATGGCTTGTTCAGCAGGTCACCAATCCAACATCTGCTTTCTATGTTCCCCTGGGCATGGCTCCAAGTGCGTAACATATACATCTGCCTGTCTCCGTACAGCACATCCATTCGTCTCCTCCAACACTGCTGACCAGTGACTCCAGAAAAATTTGATGGAGCAGAGTAAAAAGCAGCTTCTCAGGAAACACACCTCATCCCTTGGGATAAAGCAAGTCTACAAAATAAAAGCTACAAGTGGAGCAGCAGTGATCCCCACCCTTAAAGCTGGGCTGTAAAGCAACTCAACCTTCACCAAATAAAAACTGGCAGAGCCATAAAAAGCACCCTTTCCCCACAGCAGCATTTCTGTAATCCACAGCCCAAGCATGGCAAACAGTGCTGTTATAACCCTTCAACCTGGGTGGCAACAGAAACATCTGCTAGCTGATGCATGGACAGGGCAGGAGGAACTGGGTAAAGTAAGTGGTCAACATAGAGCCAGTCCCACCCACCTCAAGATGTCTGGGGCAGGACTGCACCTGAGCAAGTTTGGCTTCAGGACAGCCTGAATCCTCCCAGAGCCCCAGCCTGGGGGAGCCCATGGGGTTGTGGAGTTACACAGGAGTGCTGATGAATAATTGAGCCCCATCAGGATGGCAAGTTTCTCACAGCACAGGACCCAGTGGAGCAAGGTAGGGACACCCAAACCACTGGGTAGGTATCATGCAATCAGCCAGTTGCAGTGGCTTCAGCTGGGTAGCAGACACACAGGTTCAGCATCCCTGGGGGTTCCTGCACCACTGCAAGGGGTGCGCAGAGGGATGCAAGGACCACAGAAGCATCCTAGAGGTGACAAGCTTTTCCAGCTGGCAAGGGGGATCTCGGCACAGCACACCACCTGGGTACATGTTACCTGCAGCCCACGTAAGCCGCCAACAGGTACCCAAGAGCTGACTACACCTCCCTGAGCAATTTGTCTTCCTCAGTATATCTATCTGTGCACATGTGCAGAAATACTACTGCTCTCACTTTACAGAGGTGGCACAGAGAAGCTTGCTGTCATGACCAAGACACACAGGCATCAAGCCAGCTCTCAGTCCTATGCCAAGATGACAATCATGGACCATCTAAGCACCATTTATCCATTTATTTCATAGGGGTTTCTTGTTTGTATAATTTTGAAACTTTATTTGAAAGACCCATACAAAAAAAATACCCAGGCTATTTGTGAATTAATGAGTACAGCTATATAGAGCTATTACATACCCATTAGCCTGCAGGCAGAGAAAATAGGACCCAACTTTTTAATCCAAAATATCAGCCTCTCCAGCTGGTAATGCCCTTGTGCTGCAAACCCCTGCGTGCAAAACAAACAGGACAGCCCAGGATGGTGGTCCTGCTTTTGCACTTGACATGTGGGGGCTGCACACACACAGTGGGAGATCATGCATATGCATATGCAAGGTATTCACTGCCCAGAGAAATGGCAGGAAACATTATAGCAAGGTCCTGAGAGCTAGGGAGAGCCACCGGTCTATCAGAGACCACACTACAAGGCTGTGACACAGCAAGGGTCACCTGCAGCATCAGGCACCCATCCTCCTAGCTACAAGAGCACCTCTCCTCTACCTGCACATTGTAACCTACAGCCAGAAGGTGCAGTCACAGAGGCTGTGCTAAGGCACATTCTCAGCCTCAGGTAAAAGTCACAAGTGCAGGTAGTGATGTACCAGGTACATGTAAATACATAACCAAAGGAGGTAGAAAATGCAAAACACCAAGAATTATTCTGTAGATTCAAGCATCACTTAACTTGTTGTTTGCTTCCTACATGCAAGCGTGTACATTACACACCCACAGATATACTCTTATGCCTCTGCAGAGGCTGGTTAAAACACACAAAGTCAAGTTTAATGATCACCATGTTCATGCTACACGTACCATACCAAGCTACACAGAAAATCGTTTTCATGTTACCTGCTGCAAATACATACTCCCTTGCCCCCACCAGCAGCTCGACATTGCACAGTGAAGCTTAAACAGCCAGCTTGAAATGAGCCACAAATGGCTGAAATTAGCCACTAATGACACTCAATTGCTAGGGATCTGCGAGGAGGGAATTTACATCTGGGGAAGCAATCCACCACAAGCAATTTAAATGAGTCTCACTGTTTTCTGCTGAGCTGTCCACAACAAAACCCTAGTATTTTCAAATATTTCAGAGAATACATCACACATTTCCTAAGGAGGTAACTCCTGACTTCAGTGTGAGCTGGAAAGATCCAGCCTTAATTTGAAAGGTTCTCGCAGTCCTGGAGGGCACACACAGTGAGCACTGACCCCAGAGCACCCAGCAGAACTAACCAAGTTCAAACATAACATTAAACATTCAAATTTAGCACAACATAACCACAAGTTCCCAGCACATGGCCATCTCAGCTTGGCCAGCTACAGACATCAAGGTGTAGTTTCACTACTATTTCTGCAGTCAAGTTTAAAATCCAACCCAGTAGATATTTCAGCTTATAAATAAGAAACCCCAAAGTTTTTGCAGGAAACCAGCATGAGGGAAATGCCCATACTGGAGGTGCACACAGCGGGCATCCTCCAGCTTTCTCCACTTTAACCCTGCCCTCGGCAGCAGCCAGCAGGAGCCTGCCCATCACCCTGGCACAGGGCACCCCCAGCCCAGCCCTGAGCAGCCCTTACCTGTGGACAGGCTCCTGAAGGTGTCGATAGGTGTTTCCATCCGTGTCAAGTGGTCAAATATATCCTGCTCTGAAGGCTCCAGGATTTCCTTTAAAAAAGCATCCATTTTTCTCACTGAATAGATGGTGTGGGTACAAAACAAACAAACAAGAAAATAGTATTACATGATGCTAAATGGCCAAAACCTTTTTTTTTCCCCCCTTCTTTTTTTTTTTTTTGTCCTCTCAGGGACACCCAGGCCAGCAGCAGATTGCAGGAAGCTGCTCGGCTGCCAACAAACACTGTGTTACTATAGAGATGTTACGGTACGGCCACTCTCTGCTGCCTCGCACACCATCCGCCTTCGGATTGCTCTGGAAGTCCCTGAAGTCAGTGCAAGCCTGACTGAAAGGATTTGAATCTGGCTTTGGGTATTAGACACTGCAGACAGAGCTCACTGCTTTTGAATAGCATTGGGCAGGTTGCAAAGTCACATATTTTAAAGGGAACACCAGAATTAGAGTTGATAAGTTTAAGGCCCCATCCTCCCACTGTTGTCCATGCACAGGCCAGCCGAGCTCCAGCTACACTTTTGCACACGCTTTTCCACAACCTTATCCCTTTCTTTCACCCAAAAAAAAGAAAAAAGTGTATAAAGCACAGGATTCCTTTCCAAAAGCTGGGAGCTACACAGCAGATACCCGCAGCGGTTGCAGACAGTCCTTGTTTTTCCCTTTTAATACCCACTTTCTCCCTGTGCTGCTGATTCCCCCAGCCTCAGCTCATCGTTCTCCTCCCTAGAGCTCCTTCCCTGGTCCCTGCCCCCACTTTCCCT
Source organism: Scopus umbretta (assembly GCA_013400535.1). Taxonomy (NCBI): domain Eukaryota; kingdom Metazoa; phylum Chordata; class Aves; order Pelecaniformes; family Scopidae; genus Scopus; species Scopus umbretta. Next base: position 50,032 of record VZTL01016793.1, read on the forward strand.
TCCAGTCCCAACCACACCCATCCCCATTTTTTACACCTCCCTGTCCCCAACCCTGCCTCTCCTGCCTGCCACTGCTTTCCGAGCCCCCAGCACCTGGATGTGGCAGCCAAGCAAGGAGCAGCGTGGCTCCTACTCAAGTTAGGGCAGCCACCCAACCCCAGGACACACTCAGGAACAGATGTGGCCGTTGCTGGGTGCTTATTACAGCATAAAGCACCTCAAGCACCCGTTAAAACGAGAAGTGGAAATTCAGCCCACCTGCTGGAGTTGCTTTTAATCCCCAAAGCCACCTCCTAAATCAGTGCCAGCAGTTGAGCCCTGCCACATCACACACACTGGGAGGGGGCTTTTAAATGTCATGGGGAATTTCTCTTTCTTTGATGAGTTTCAGTTGAATCAGCCAGTTAGTTTAAAAGCTACTGGGGGAGAGGCAGGTACTCGGTGCACTTATACAGAGCTGATTTCCTTAGGAAACAAGCCTAAAAGCAGCCTAGATGTCTCTTGTTGTCCTGTGCATGGCCCTTGTTACAGGCTTATCTGTCTCTCCAGATGTTTATTTGTCCCCTGGCTACCTACCCACAAGGCTGTGCATTTTTCTGGGCAGCTGACACAAGTCCTGTATGCACACCCATGACAGTGGTGGCACCATATCACCATCCTCCTCCCACACCAGCTCTCCAGAAACTACATATCTTGGCTAGAAAAAGTCCTCATGGTCACTTTGGTGCTGCTCCCTCCATGACTCTGTCCCTGCAGCATACATTGCACATGCAGTTCAGTTGATACTATCCTTCCCACAGCATGAACAAAATAGCTGCACCCAGCCCTCTGAAAGAAGCACCAATTAAATGCCTAAAAGCTAATCACCAACTTATGGTGCCTATTGCCCCACAGATAACACAGATTAATCTATCCACTGGTTATTGCACCCGCCTGGGCATCCAAAGAGCTGGAATTAATCCCTCACTCCATTCAGCAAACACACTGTTTTGCTGACAGATTGGAAAGTTTAATTAATAGCAGGAATGTATGTTAAGGCACTCAGACCAAACAGGCTTGGTTCATCAGATATGGTATAGCCAGAAATACCTCTGAGATTCGAAACAAAAAAGAAACCCTAAAAACCCAAAACGTTCTCATTCTCTGAGCCCATGCCCAGGGACTGATGCTTCTCCATGAGGTGCTGACCCAGCTCATTCCTTTGGCTCACAGAAACATGGGATTCCCATTAAACCCAGCGTTAACCAGAACCTGCTCATTAAACACCAGAATAAAAAGCGAATTTTGGCTCAGATATTTCATGAATCCTAGGCGCTTTGGATGGCAGTCGATGTCATGACCTTTAGTTAAAAGAAAAAAAAAAAAAAAAAGAGGGAGAAATGGGAGAAATTTGTTTTAGAGGGAGAAAACCACTTTAAATACCTTCTTGTCCTCCCAGTGGCTCTTGGTTACTGGCAGCATCAAAGCCTGACATTAGCTGGGGAAGTATTGTTGCTGGGAAATGCTACTACAGTTGCTAAGATGTCCTGACTTGTCTTGGGTCGTGTCTGTGCCAGGAGAAGGGGCTGCGACTCCCAGCATAAAATCTTTTCACAAGCAGCTGAAGAAGCTGCTGGTGTCTGCTCGATTTGGATGGTGTTCTGCCACTTGCTGCAATGCTGCCGGGCATCACCGCTGTCCCTGGGATGAGTTTGCTGCTCAGCATCCTTTGCTGCAGGTGAAAGCCAGGGTCTGCGCTGAGCCTGACCGCAGGGAAGGGAGAGGGNCCCACAGAGAATCAAAGCTGATACACTTCCCTGCTACGTTTCGATACTGGGATAAGACTTCAACTCTATAAGTACAGGGAGCTGATCCTAGGTTCTTTGTAAGCTGGCTACTGGTCTTAACCATTAAATAACAGCTCAGCTGGTGCATTTAATATATCTTTGCAACCCCAGCAAATGGGGCACCGGGGGTACAAAGCAGTACCATGCACCGGCAAAACCGCAGAGCATTGCCTGCATACATGGCTTAGTGCTGTCTGTGTATCAACTGACAGACCCATAGGACTTCTAAATACTCTGCTTTCACTTCCATATATTTTAAAAATATCCAGCCAGGCACCAGGACCTCCAGCCTGCTGAAGCAGGAGGTGGATTGCACGACAAATTCTGCATCTGCGCATTATACTGAAAAGCCACAGAGGAACAAGTTTTGCAATAGCAGGAGAAAGAATGGTGTGGCCTCATTGATATTTTCCACACAAAGCTTTGGGGATCTTGTGATTCATCTACAAGCTTCCCGTTTGCCTCTTATGACAAACTGCAGAAGAAGAGACAATCTGTGGGAAAAGGCTGGGTAAGAGCCCAATCACCAGGGTGTTGTGGAGGTTTCAGCCTGTCCCTAATCCTCCTTCCCCACGGCAGTGCCATGAATTTGTGTGCTCTGAGCCTAGAGCTGCTGTGCTTCCCCTCTCCTGGTCCCTGCCTGCTGCATGGGCAATGGGGAGGAGACAGGAAGGGGACTGCTTCCCCCTGCAGCCCCACACACCCTCCGTGATGTCCTGCCAGGTCAGTTCCCACTGCAAATGCCTTTAGGCACAACAATAGATGTTTTCTAATTGAGCCACAGAGCTCTCATGGAATGCAGTTGATTTTCACCTGCAGCAGGTGGGTGAGGACTCCCTGCGGGAAGCCAGGTGTAATTCCTTACCCGATTGCACACAGGAAAGGATTCAGACACTCATGGTACATCTGGGTTGAGTAATACTTCTGGCAAGAAGCAGATGAGTTTGGGAAGTGTGTAATGGTGCATCTCGTGCCACAAGAGCCTCAGAGGGCTGCCTGCCCATGAAGGGGAGCGGTGGATTGACCACCTGCACAGGCAGAGCTGTGCAGGCATTGCCCCCTGCCTGCCCCAGGGGTCTCCCATGGGACAAGAGCTGGTGGTGCTGGGGCACATCCACACAGACCCTGCCTCCTCCCTGCCAGCCTCCCTTCCCTTGGGGGTCACCAGAGAAAGCTGTGTGACCCCTCTGTGTCCTCAAGCAAAAAGTGAAGGCTTGGTCAGCTGGGGAGGAGGCACAGCACATCTTATTTGGTAGCAGATTTTAGTAATCATAATCTTGAGGACTGCAGTCAGATAGCAGGAGGGGAATGCCCACGGCAGAGGGTGGGAGCTGGAAGGCACCAAAGTAGGAGATGGGGCAAGACAAGGAGGGTGCCCTGAAATACAGCAGGCAGAAGCCAGCAAATTCAACTGAGCCCAGCAATTCCAACTGAAACAACTCTGGGAGCAGGGATTGGGGCCGGTCGCCCCGACCCAGAGCAATGTTTTGGGGCTAACCAAGCTGTCCCAAATCCCTGGTTACTGCTCTTGGGGCACATTCTGGCACCTCCATCCCCTTCACTGGCCAGCAGCAGGGAACCTGGGCACTCCTGCAACCCAGCCTCTTTGGTACTAACAGTAACTGTTGTCATGGAGCATCATAAATAAAGAGGCATTTGGAGAACACACAACAGGCCGAGCCCTGCCTGCAGAGCCAGGAGTTTCAGCGCTGAGGTCACTTCTGCTGTCGCAGCCCGAACGAGTCCCAGCCCTGTGCTGGGAGAAGGAGGGAGGGAGGATAGGACAGCTGGTGGGTGCATGCAGCTCCCCCAAAACCAGGGGAGAAAGGGAGAGGGGAGGAAAAGGGATCAGAGCTGAGGATGATGTTACTCCATCTGAAAAAGCTGTGTGTCACCTGCACTGTGGATACTGATGCCCCATCCCAGAGAGGCGATAGCGGACGGGTAGCTGAAGGAAACAGCTCTCATTAGGAGCAACCAAGGGAGCCCATGGAGGGGAGATGTGGTGGCAGACAAAACCGTGTCTCAGTCATGCAAGGCTGCATTAATGAAAGTTGGAAGATGCAGGTCCAGGATAAGCAAAAAAGGGTTTTTTTCAGTGTGTAGTTAAACTGTGACACACCTGAGCACAGGTACTGCGGCTGCTGAGAGTTTGTGCTGGTGTAAGGGGGAGCGGAGGAGTTCAGAGAAGAGGTATCCATCCAGGTTAATCTACATTCCTTGAAACCATCTCTAGCTCTACCAGTCCCTGCCCTGGGAGAGCCCATCCTTGTGGGTTTGGTATCATACAACTCTGCAACCACCTGCCTCTGGCCACTCTTTGAGTGATGTTATCCCATGGTATTCCAGGGATCAGCACAGCCTGGAGCTGCCCAGGCAAACCCAGTGGCACCAGGCAGCAGTGCAGAAGGGCTTGCCGGCCCTTTCGGATGCAGGAGTCGCAGTACCGAGGAAACAGATTGACATCAAGACCTAAGGAGGCTTTCAGGAGCTTTCTCTGGTTCAAATGTTCCTGGAAATGAATAATCGCTTCCCCTGGCAGCCCCCCCTGCCCTGGGAAGAGGCGCTTCAGCCTTGGTCTGAAAAAATCAGCAAGAAGACAATCCAATCCGTTACGGCTCTGGGCTGGCCTCCGGCAGGGCAGGATGCCAAAGCCACTGGTGGTGTGACACAGATCCGGCCCAGCCCGGCCAAACTCTGCTGCATCATTTACGCTAAAACCCTGTCCTCCCCAAAGCTGGATCCATCACGCAGCTTGACCCTTTCTCACCTGGGCTGTGGCCCTTTCCAGATGCCTTTGCAATGCACAAGGGAGATGTAACAATTTCCAGGATTTACTGTTTATAGTCAGAGGTGCTAATTCTGTGCATGGTGAGAGGGATCCGGCAAGGAAATGCCTGTAGAGGCACCTCCGAGTCATTCATCACACAGGCTGGGTCCCTCATTCTTTCTCAGGATCAGCATTGTGTCTGAGCGGTCTCACCAGATGAGGAAAATGGGTGTGCTGAAATGCTGGTGTGCTCCGACTTTAAGGGACAGAGAGAAAGCATGGTGGCAATGTGTACAGCATGACACTGTCCTTGTGAAAATACTCGTGCAAGGCAGATACACTGGTAGCCCTATTTGGGGAAACTGAGGCAGGGAGCTGAGGCAGCCTAGTTCCTTAGAAAGGGTCGATACTGACGCCATGGTTAAAGCCCAGAGATCTTCTCTCATGATCGGAGAAAGCTGCAAGTCAAAGGAGTCCAGCTGATAATATCCATAGTCCTAAAAAATCCCTTTCCACCCAGCCATCACACACCTTCCTCCTCTGTCTAGTTTTAACCCCTCTGGGCTGAGTTGACAAAAAGAAGGTGGTCTCCGGTCTCAGGGAAGGGCTGGAGCCCCATATTTGAAGGTGTCCCCAGCACAGACACACAGGAACATGCACACAAGGCATCAGGGTCACCGAAGCTGCCCCTGAGCAGTGACACTGCCAGGTCATGACAACATTTTGTATGTGTTTAGGGTTTTTTTCCTGAATTTGTGCATTTTACTCATTTCTCACACACCTTGCCCTGCCTGGATGGTGCTTGTCTCCAATGCACTGGGAGTATTTGGAGCAACACAGCAGATGATTTCCTGATGTCCTTGTGACTGGTAAGAAAACATTACCCCTTCCCAGGAGTGCAGTGGCCAGAGAATGGGGAGACCATGGCAGGGCTCCAGGTGGCAGGGAAAGCCAACAAGTGATGGCATGGAGAGCCCAAATGTCATGCTGGGCACATTACATGGGAAGAGAGAAAAGAACCAGACACGGATTAAAAAAAAAGCCATGAGCAGAATGCAAAGTTCTGGTAATTACCACAGATCCTGACATACAGTGAGGCCACCTACAACCTGAGCTCCCCTATCAGCCCAGGGTCCTGCCATCCTCCCTTTATCCATTTGTTAACACAGAGAGCAAACTCACCATCCAAGGAAATAAGAAAATAATGAGGGTAATAATAATATAATGATAATGGTCTTGGGTATCTATTTTGATTAATTGGGAGCAAGGAGGCTGAAGGAAGGAGTGTGGCTTTCACCATGTGGTTGCACCACTGTCTTGGACTTCCAGCATCTTCCCCTGTGCCCAAGAGGAGGCACTGCAGACATGCACGTAGGAAAGAGCGGTGAGGTCTAAGTGAAGGCAGATGTACAAGCAGGTGACAGGCTTCTCCACTCAGCAAGGCCGAAGCATGAGCCCACAGGGAAGTGCAGGTCCCCCTCCAGCCTTTGCCTGTTTGGGAACACTGGTGACACAAGAGCAGCTGGGTAGGCAGTTGTGTCATCTGGGGAAGGAAGTACAGGTGGGTATATCCCATTTCTGCACTCCAGACTGCAAATGGAAGAATTGGAAGGAAAATCCACCTTTTACAGGCAATCACCTATCGGTGGAGGCCTGAAAACCCTCCACAGCTCCACCAGCAGCTCAGTGGTAGCCTGGGTCATGCAAGGGAGATGCAGGACAGTATATTGTTTTGAGAAAAAGCAGGAAAAAGCGAGGTCTAACCTCAAGCAGTCCCAGAAATATAGCTCTGAGACATCTTCCCACATCTTCTGCAGGGTGGCAAGGTGGGATGGAGCCATTCCACTCTGGCACCTGCAGACACACTCTGCTCTTACAGCCGGACAGTTTACACTGATACCGCCAACCATGTACTTCAAGTGCTGCTTAAAAACTGTGACCTGTTCCTCAACTCTCGAAGAGGAGCTGGGAGATGTAGATGAGCGGCACTAGCAGCATCCTGCCACGTGTTGCACTAAGCCAAGGAGGAGCCAGCATCCCACAGCAGCTCTATGTGCCCTCCCAGCCACCCAGCCACCCCAGCCAGCAAAGCAGTCCCGATCCCAGTGCAGATGTATAGAGTCTTTCACCAGCCCAAGCATTTACAGCTGCCCTGCCAAGTCTCGCTGGCACTCAAGAAAAATGAGAGCCGCCATGTGAGCCAGCATTATTACTCACACTCACAGAAATCCCAGGGGACCCTCTCCAACACAGACTGGGGCACAAGGCAGGAAAGGGCCTTTGCTTTGCTTGGACCCAAGAGGCAAAAGCACGAAGCCATGTCTGTTTACCTGCTATATTTTACCATTCTTCCCCAAAAGAGCCTGCTAGTAATATCCTTCCAGCTTAGCAGGATTTGTGGGGGTGGAGGGTTTGGATGGTAACATAACACTTGATAAACGGGGCAGGGAAATGGCCTTGCCATGGAGTGAGCAAGCAGCCCTGAGCACGCTGCACCATCACCGCCAGGCACCTCCCTGCCCCGTGTTTGGGCTGCATCTCTTCTGTCTCCCTCACCCCAAATCCTCCTGTCATCCTGTTCTGTAAAAGAAGGAGGCATGACCCTGGTTAGCTGTGGGATGACTGGGTGAGGAAGGGAAGAAAAAGATCAAAAAAGCTTTTCATCCTAAGTCTCAATCATCTTAAGTGGAAGGATAATTATGTGACACCTTGTTAGAAAGAGGTGGGATCATTTCCTTGACAACATGCTAGGTTGACTTCATTTCCATGCGTGGAGTGAAGGAGCAGCTGGATCCGATGGAAAAGCCAGACGTGGTCCTCATGCTGGTATGCTGGCCAAGAGCATCTGAAGAGCTCTGGAGAACCCAACTCCCAGTGCTCAGGCCATTGAGAGAGCATCTGGAGGCCTGTCCAGCTCAATGAGCTGAAGCTGGTCCAAACCTACCTCTTATGTACCTGAACTATAGCTTACCTTACTGCTGTATCTGGAATTTCTGTTGGAATTGGGATCTTCATGAAAGTATCAAGCATTACATTTGGAAGTGCTCTCTGTGTGTGTGCATATCAAGCAGCTAAGTCACACTTTCAGTGACTTGTGCGTTATTAAAAGCCCTTTTTTGCATATATTAAAAAACCCCTAAAATTATGGAAATAAAGCTCTTATAAGGGTCTAATAAGCATTTCTGTTCTTCTACCTACTGCCTTTCTTCTGTGTGGCAAAATCACATCTCTCTCTGCAGGCAGGGGACTTTGAGAGGATGAAATCCCAGCAGTTATATATCACACCCAGCAGCTGGACAAGTTTGTCTGAAAATGCACTAAGCACAGACTTTCTGATAAAAGTGTGCAAATGCCACTTGGCTCAGGCAAAGGATCGAAATCTACATTTTACTGTAGATAAGCTTTGCAGAGCAGCATGTAGGTGTGGGTGGGAGGCTGATACCGACATGAGAATACGGACATAGGAGAAAACACATTGTTTAGAGGCTGGAAGAAGATGAGGGATTTGGATATATTGCAGGGGCCAAGAAGCCTATCAGCTGTGTGATGCAGAGAGCTGAGACTGCATCGAGATCCCCAGGGCATTTCAGATAAGAAAGCAGATAAGAAAGACTTTCAAATGCTGCCAGGTAGTACTGGAGACCTGAATTTGTTCTTGCACATCCAGTTGCCACTCATCAACCACACAAACTTTCTAATTCCCCTCCCATGCCCCTTCAAAACCCAATGAGATTCAGAAGAACAAACAAAACTGCTGGGAAAAATAAATACACCGCATTTCAGATGTTTGGGACAAAAACTTTTTTCTCTCTTCCTTCAGTTTTTTCCCCCAAAGGAAAAGACAGCCTTCAAAGGCAGCAAATGTGGTGTCCAGGCGAGAATGGTGCCAGATGGCCATGGCCACCATGTGCCATGGCAAGAAGTGACACCAGGTGAGGCTAGTGGCTGAGGGCTCCAAGGTGGGTATTTTGCTAATCAGGCCATTAAAAAGTGAGGGGTGGAAACCTGGAATCAGCAACTAAGAACAGGATAATGTCGTGAGTGCAAAGGTGAACAGCAAAATGGTATGGCCCTGCCAGAGGCACAACAGCTGTCCAGTGCCTCACCTGCACACCCAGCTCTGCCTTCAATTAATTTTCATTAGAAGTGATGCCAGCGTGGTCCGTGTCATGATGTATGCATGTAAGTGCCCCATAGATTTTGGAGGGGTTTGCCAAGGACTCTGTAGGATTATTTGGCAATGCCCAACTCAACGTGACCTTTCCTTGCACAGTGAAACTGAGCTGGGGACGCAGACCTGCACCAAGCCTCTGAGCACCCACTGAGCAGTGCAGCACTGGGTGCACTGCAGGAGCCCCAAGCACCCCCAGGGAGCCAGGGCTCTGACTGCGGCTGCAGGGGTTTTCCAGCTCTAGGTGGGTGTGGGAGCTGCAGAGCCAGAAAACCTCCAGAACCCTGTGAAAGGGCAGAGGGCAGCCTTTCCAGGGGCTGCTGTTTCACCCTCGCTGCCGAGTGAGAGCTGGGCAGGACGAGATAAGAGCATCTCCGGGAAATCTGAGTCACCCCCGGCTGTTCGGTGGGATGGGAGCAATGGAAACGCGAGTCTCTCAATCAGTGCTTCAGACAGCCCCGAGCGCCTCTCCCAACACATCAAAACAACCTCCTGGTTTGCCAGGGGATGGGGGAAGTCAAAGGCCATTTTTCCTGTCTGGGACCAGTGTGAGCTGCAGTAAACAAGCTGCCTCTCCAGGGTGATTTCCTCCTCTCCACCTTGTGCTGCCTTATTTATTCTCCATAGAAAACGTCCCAGCACGAGGCTGGCCCAGACCCACCTCCCCTCTCCCGATTCATGGCTTGGACTTTTCTTATTTGGGAGGGGAAAGTGCCAATCTGGGACTCGCCACCCCACCTTGGCAGTGCCATCTCCAAAGGATGGGTCTGGAGAAGGTTTTGGAGGCTTAAACAAGGAGGACCCCAGTGCCCATCAGTATGGGCGAGGATCTTTGTCACCCGTGACTGTGAGCATGGTCTTACTGCTTCCACTTGTGGTCATGTCAACTTCTTGTCTTGCACGTTAATGCAAAGTCTGTCTTTTCACCCCACATTTGGGCAGCACCCAGGATAAAAGGCTCCAGCTCAGTGTCTTTGGCACTGGTCCAACACAACAAGCCCACAATGACCTTCAACACAACAAGCCCATGATGACCTTCCTCATTGTGGAAGTATGCAACCAGCCAGGTCTTCCCCCAAAGAGCCCACCGCAGGGAGCAGAGGCAGGACCTTTCTTTGAAAGCCAGGACATGCCCTGGTTTATCGGCACATCCCTGGGGTGCGCTTGCATTGGTTGATGGAAAGGAGAGGTGCAGCAAGGAGACGCACAGCTCCGTATCAAGTAATTGAATATTAAAAGTAATATTCTATTCTGTTCTAACTGAGGAGAAGCAGGCTCTTTGGGATGTGGTTTGTCATGCGCTGAGTTGGACATCTCAAACATATCTGCTCCTGGAATGCTGTGACTCCTCGGGTCTCCCCTGTAAGTGGGTGTCCCGTGTCCTGGTTTCGGCTAGGATAGAGTTAATTTTCTTCCTAGTAGCTGGCATAGTGCTGTGTTTTGGATTTAGTTTGACAATAACATTGATACCACACTGATGCTTTTAGTTGTTGCTAAGCAGTGCTTACACTAGTCAAGGACTTTTTCAGCTTCCCATGCTCTGCCAGGTGCACAAGAAGCTGGGAGAGGGCACAGCCAAGACAGTTGATCCAAACTGGCCAAAGGGCTATTCCATACCATATGGCATCATGCTCAGTATAGAAACTGGGGGGAGTTGGCCAGGGGGCAGCGTTCACTTTTCGGGAACTGGCTGGGTATCAGTCAGCAGGTGGTGAGCAATTGCATTGTGCATCACTTGTTTTGTATATTATTATTGTTGTTGTTGTTGTTATTACTTCCCCTTCCTTTTCTGTCCTATTAAACTGTCTTTATCTCAACCCACAAATTTTACTATTTTTTCTGATTCTCAAAGGGAATNCTTCAGTTTTGCTCATTTTCTTTTGCCCTTTCCTTGAAGGACCGTGACACATCCCCCAGCCATGTGTTCACAGGACTCAGCGGATGCTTGCTGGACGCACTTTCACGTTGCTAAATCATGTTAAAGAAAATAGCTCACAGTGTCCTGACACACATACTTAGCATCTCACAGGGCTGTGAGCACCAGCCAATATTTTGCTTTTTATTTTGAATGACACAGGAAAAACGGAATGTCTCACCTCTGACCCTGGGAAGGGTCACACAGATGGCTTCCAGGCCTGTCAAAGTTTTAGGACATGGGATAATTCCCATGCACGTTAGCTACACTGCTTCCTCTTGTATAACTACAAGATATTTGCAGCTGTAAGTCAGAGGTCTTGTGTGCTCAAACCACAAGAGCAGAGCCAGAGAGCTTTGCAAGGAGGGGTCTGAGCTGGAATTTCCTTCAAATACATATTCAGACTAAGAGAGACCTGAGCTGCAGAATTCACATCTGGGTCTGAGGGTGTTCCCAGGCTGGGAGGAGGATGCTCAGGAGGCAGAGGTGGGCTGTGCCTGCACACTGGAATTATCCACCCCAGCTGGGCCGTGTAAGATCCTGGTGCCTGCGCACCTTTGGGTATCACTGAGCCAAAGTTAAGCAGTTGCTGAAGTTCAAAAATCCATGAAATCCGTACCAAATCCATGACAGCTGCAGAGGGCATGGCCATGAAACCCCTCTCACTTGGCAGCACCCAGGGTGAGGAAAGGAGTGAAGGTCATTTGAAGTTGAAAAACTGCCTGATGAGAACAGCAGCAACCTCCATCCTGGCTTCCAGGGCTCACAAAAGGTGGAGGCTCACTCAGCCTGGCTGGTGCTGAGCTCATCCTTTTCAGCTGGAGGCTGTTAGACCTCCCTGAGGATCCCCTGACAGCTGAGAGCCCAGACCTTGCCTTTGGTTCAAACATTTACAGCAGCCACGTCCAACTGAAAAAATAACCATGCTGCTGTGGAGAACACACGTGTGTGTGTGTGCACACACATGTGAGTGCACCCTAACACAGGGAGGATGTGTTGGGTGTGGGGTGCACGCCCTGCACCCCAGCGGGGATCCACACTGTGATGCTTTTTAGTGCCCAGCTGTGCCTCTGTGCATCTGTGTGGGTCCAACACCAGTGTCTGTGTGGTGGGTGCTGTGCGGACGCCTGTGCCATCTACTTGGGCTTCCTTGTCCTGGTGTATTCTGGGCTGTTGCTGGGTCTTTTCATGCCTGAGGGGGTCTATCCATGGGCATCAGGTATTACAGTTGTTAAAAAAGCCAGGAGGAGTTGAATAAAGTGGCTTTTATCAAGTGCTGCAAGTGTCTGCACGCTGCTGGGAAGCTCCTGCTGTGGGAGGACAGTAGCACCAGAGCCCTGTTCTGTGGCGTGCCCTCTGCCTGGCTCTCCAAGTCCCAAATGAGCACGTATGCTATTTGGATACTGTGCACCTTCCAAACTTCAGCATCCAAGACAGGGACACAATCTATTCCCAAGCCATCTTTCCCTGGGAGCTATTATGTACAGAGCGAGCTCCAGCCAGGTGGCTGCATGCTCAGGGAGGGAAGCGAGCGCGGGGCTGAGCCACTGCTGGAGCAGGACAGCCGGTCACCACGGACGGCGTTCGGCACATCCTGCTTTGGCACAGTGCATGCACGAGACACAAGCACATTGCTGGGCAGCCCTGCCCTCTGCCACCAGTGGGCTTACCCAAGCACTGACTGCAACGAGGAGTTTCTGAGCTAGAAAAATCTCCATCTGGACTGGGTGCATGTCCCTCCCGTGCATTGATACACCAAGGGCTTTGCAGCCCACTAGGTTAGTTGCAGGCATGTTGTGCTGCTCTGACATGAAATCTCTCCTGCTCTCGTGGAGGAATACAGTTGGATGCATTCTGCTTGTGCCTACCCTATGGGACTTCCCTGGGGATTCCAGTTCCCCTGTCCCCAAACCCCAGGGAGATTCCGGCCCCTGAACACCTTGCTGCAGAGAAAGTGCAGAAAGTTTAATTACTTCTGCTTACTGCAGCAGTAGTGTCCCGATCGTGGCCAATCTTTTATAAGGACTTTCTCAGCAGGAAAAACAAAGGCAGACTTGGTGTTTTAGAAGCACAGGACACCCTCCACTTGCAATCCTACTGACTATTGAGGTTCCCAGCACAGCACACACCCTTTGAGCAGAAGCACTGCTGCGGTAATGGGTTGCTGCACACTTTCTTCTCTGAGGTCTTTGGTTGGCAAAGGGCCATCGGAAAGCAGGGAAATTTTTGTTTCCAAAGAAATCTGCTTTCACCTAACCAGATTTGCATAGGTCAAGGTGGAGCCAGGCAGCTACAGCCAAACTCCTTGCAGGCTCCTCACCCAGGCGCTTGCATGGATCAGCCTGTTCCTGCCCACTCCCATTAGTCATTCCTCGCCTGGGCTTTTTTTTCTTTTTTTTCAGAAATATTTGGAGGATGACTGCTCTTCCTACAAATGCCCATATTTGCTTGCAAACTTGGATGCAGATGTAAAATCCTCCCTTAGCCATTTGGACTCTCATTTTTAATGGACTTTTCAACCTGAGTACATTCATTTTAAGATGTTCTTAATACAAAATAATTAAGCAAGGAGGGAGTGATTCATTAAGTATGCAAGCTTGGTTTGCCTGAAAGCAGAGGCTTGATTTATAGTTCAGCTAGGTGAGTTTTATGCTTGAGACACTTTTAATTTCAAGAGCTCAGTATCATGGTGGGTTTGGCTCTGGTATGGGGCTCTGATTTTCCTGTATGAAAGAGTCTCACTCAGTTGAGGGTAAAAAGCAGGATAACTGGCCACTGCATTGTTACCTCCCCAGGGGGAATCAGGCTGCAAGCAGAGAATACCCGATGCTGCTGTGTGTTTTGGGGGAGGCAGTCAGGTGGGACATGCCTGAGCTCTCTAGTTGTCATCTCTTTTAGAGAAAAAGCCCCCCTTGATCCTTGTCAAGCCATGAAGTCACCTATTTCCAAGAAGAAGAACAACCTTGGGGAAAGACAGTTTGAATTTTTAATGTACATGAAAACTGATATTGCAAAAAGAAAGTCCCGTGAACTGCAATCCTTTGCAGGGCTTCTTCCTTCTATCCAAGGAATCAAGAATCACTTTCTGCTCTGGCCACGAGCCATCTTTACTTCCAGTGTTTGTGTGGTGCCCACATGGATTGTACAGGCCTGTGGCTGGTAGGCATTACCACAGTGCCAATAAGCACTGAAAATTTGGGCACAGGACAACCTTCCTTTAGCTTTGAGAAGGGAATCAATTTTCTTTCTTTTGTCAGTGTTGTCCTATGGCCCTGCAAGTTGTTTCAGCCTCCTCTGCAGTTTCCCCCTTGGTGCCTGCAGCAGCTAAAGCAGCTCTAAGTTAGAGGCTGTCCCTGATGCTCATCACCTGGTGGTCAAGGTGCTGGTGAAGACATGACAGCAGGGATCCCAGCATATGGGGATTTTGGATGGAGAAGGTCCCAGGTTCCTCTCCAGCTACCTTAGATCTATGCCAGCAAGTGCATCAGCCCATCTCAGAGATTGCAACTCCTTCCTATTTCCTATAGATATTAGGAAAAATTGCTTTACTGAGAGAGTGGTGAGGCATTGGAACAGGCTGCCCAGGGAGGTGGTGGAGGTGTTCAAAAAATGTGTGGATGTGACACTCCAGGACATGGTTTAGTAGACATGGTGTGTCCCTTACGCAAGGCTCCACGTAACATCAGTGCAAACACCCAATATAGTTAATGCTCAGCAAGGCCAGCGAGCTGTGGGGCAGGCAGCAAGCTGCCTGTGGCGCTGACATGAATTGGAAGGAAAACTCGTAAAGTGCTCTGCGGCTAATGTAGTGTCATGCCTGCTAAAAAAAGAGACCTTAAACTTGGGGCTGAAGACCAAGAATTCAGGGTTCATCCCAGTTGCTGTAGTGGTGGAGAAGGGCAGGATACAGCTGTTTTCATCAATGCTGGTATCCACAGCCATCCATGAGTGGTGATGGCAACAGGTCACAGGGTAGAGGAAATAATTTCTTGCTACTTTTAAGAAAAATACAAACCCCCATACCCTACCAGGCCCAACCCCTGTGGTACACACACAACCCTACATGTGGCCCTACACCTGGAGAGACACCTAAGCGAGCAGGAGCCACGAGACATTGCCATGCTGCTGGAGGATGAGGATGAGGGCGCTACGGGGCTCTGCATGGATGGGATTGTCAGCAAGGCGATGCTGCAGTGTGCAAACTACGGTCCTGCCTCATAAAAATGAAATCCGAGGCCTGCATGACAGGTTGGTTGTTTTGTAGATATCCTAAAACCATGTAAGAGCACTTCAAGGTCTTATGGGAGCGAGGGTAGGGGAAAGCAGCTAAATGTAATGACAATGATATATCTGAGGCCAGAAACTTTGACGTTGCCAAACGTTACACTGGCAACGTTTGTACTTGCCATCTCTCAGTGAGACCACCCGAGTAGAGGGGCTGAACCGTTTGCCTGGAGCACAAGGGATGAGGAGCAACTACAAAACCAGGTCATGATGGATTTGGGAGTTCATGGGTGGGAACTGTCTGTGTCAGGGGGATATGCAGACGTGATGAGGGGTGGGGGATTTGAAAGCATGGCTCTGTGCTGAAATACCACTGAGCGGGTGACAGCAATTCCTCACCCACCACCAAAACCAGAGAGACCCAGTGCTGCGAGTGGGAGGACCTGAGGGAGCTGGGTCCTTCCCAAGGATCTTACCAAGGGCTCCAGGGACCTGGGCTCAGGACTATGCTGCAAAAAGGCATCACGGCCCCATTGTTGTCAGCTCAGAAAAGCCATTGAGCTGGGACAGACGTGCTGGGGAGCAGCATTGCACCCTAGAGCATCGCCGCAGAAGGGGGCTGGTACATGGCACAGGCTGGGAGGGGTAAGAGGTGCTGACCCGGCTCTTCACTACCTCTCATCATGACCCATTCATGGATCCCAGGATCACCTTCCCCATCCCCACCCATGCAAAGCTGAATCCACCACAAAAAGATGGGGGTTGATCTGTTTTGCTTTGTACTAGACCATGTTAAAAGCACCTGCGTGACACTGCTGCACCTTCCTGGTCTGGGGGCTGTGACCTGGCAGCCACTGGTGCCAGGTTGTCCTGTCCCGTGTCCTGTCATCCCAAAATGTCATCGTTTGAATGGCAGGGAAAGCATTTAGCTGCTGCTTCAAAGCTTTGATGATAGGTGGTTGAGGCTGGAAGCAGTAGGCAACATTTTTATTGTGGTGTCCAACAGTTAAACTTGGCAACTCCCACTAAAACTGATGGTAAATTCCCTTCTGGTTTCTGGGAGCAAAACTAAGCCAAGACAGTGTAGTTTTTCTAACCTTGGCAGGTGCCAGAGCACTGAATGCTGGTGGACATGGGGCAGCTCTGCTCAGCTTTAGGGGCCCCAATTCAAATCCTCTCCAAGATGCTCACAATTAGGATGATCCCCGGGATCCAGAGCAAGAGTCTGCGCTCCGGGCTAACGAACCAGGAGCAGGGGCTGGCAGGGATGCCTATCCCTATGCCCCAAACCTGGTGCATGCCATGGCACTGCTCCAGGGGACCCCCCAGCCCAGGCCCCAGGGAGGGGTGCTGGACCCACAGGGGGGCAGTGGGGTGCGATGTGCCCCCTGATGCAGGGGCACCTGCTGCTGGGCACAGGGCTGGATTGCTTCCTAGGAAGCATTTATTTAGATCACAGTTTATTCCCCAGAATTGGGACGGTCCCAAGGTCTGTTTGAGGAGACAACCCAGCCAGCTGGTCACACACAGAGCTGGGAATAAATTTGCTTTTTACTTACTTTTTCCAACTCAAGTTGTTGCTCACACCACCCTGTAACATCAGGGCGGTGAAATCATGTTCCTGTTATATCCCTGCTCGGCTCCAGAAAGCTCAAAGGGAGTACTAACGGAAGGAGAGGTGGCTTTGGTTATTGTTTTCCTCTTTGTCACCCCTCTGCAAGGTACAGGAGGATGAGTGGCAGCCAGGGATGACGTCTGGGGAGATGACACTGTCGTCCCACGCTCACAAGGGACGCGCCGGGATGGCAGTTTGCTCCTGGCACTTCTCTCATTGCAGGATTGATCCTCAGAGGCGTTTCCAACAAGCCCTTCCAGAAAACTTTCTTTGCTCCACTTTTTTTTAAAAAAATATTTAATTAATTAAAAAAAAAAAAAAAGCATAAGAGCTCCCTCTGCCGCCGTATGGATTTAGACCGGAGAGGGATTGACTGGTCTGTGTCACACAAAGGCTGTCTGGGCTGGAGGGACCCGACATCAGGGTCAGCCCAGCAGTGCTGCTCCAGATGTTTGCTGATGCTGCCCTTAAACACCAGGGCCATGGGTGATTAAGGGGTTTTGCCCAGGGGATCACTGGCCAGGTGCTAAACAAAAAGGCTGGTTTAATGTCTCCTAAAGGCTGCCCAGTCTGGTAGCACCCCAGGGGATGCTGCACTCCCCACTCCACTGCAAACAGAGAGAAAAAACCTACAGGGATGTTACAGATCCTGTGTTTTCCTCCTCTTCTTCTGAGGTTTCTCTTGCAGCAACTGGGAGCAGTGGGATTTGAGATGTCGCTCTCACAGCAGCTTCAGAAGAGCTCTGAGGGATCAACCCGAGCATGGCTTGTGATGCCTGATGAAGGCACTACACCCCAGGTGTCGGTGCCAGATCCCCCAGCCTGTAGGCCTGTGCTGCTCTCCTGCCCCAGCTACCAGCCAGACCCCACCTACAATGATCTGGTCTCTGAGCTGGGAACTGAGCAGGATCCCCAGCAAAGTTCTTGTTCCCTCCTCTCTCCAGTCCGGATCCCAATTAAAACAAACTTCTGGGCATGACCCTGCCATTTAAAACATGAGAAATCAAGGGCTCACATACCCAAGAGCTGTGATAGTTTTTTCCACATCCAAAGAGATTTTAGGAGAGGTTTTAGGTTGGGACCTCTGCCTACAGGTGGGTTTGGGCACCTCCAGCCTGGTGGGCTCTAGGATGCTGGGAAGGGGATGTGGAAGTTCCCAAGACCAGAGGCAGTTTTGGTGGGCAATTCAACTTCCTTCTGAAACAGGGTCCAGATGTGAGGGAGGGCTCCAATAAAAGCAAAATATAATCCAGCTACTAGTTAAAAGAAGCTTATAGGGAGCTTTAAACCTTACAGCAGAGGGGACAGATGACAAGCGTGGAAGGTCCCACAGGAGTAGAGGATCTATCTAATGGGGGAGAAGTCATACAAACCATCAAAAAAGGGCTGGACTCAACAACAGTACACTCAGTAGGAAACTGTGAGTAACCATCTCAACAACTAAACCCTCCTTTAATCTGGAAACACAACAGTAGGCAAGAGCAAGTGAGTACGTCCTGTGGCAGAAAAGCTAAATGACTCATGTACTCCAGTGGTTACTATGGAGTTGTTTACACATTGCTTTGTGATTGAAAAAAAAAAAAAAAAAAAGAAAAAATCTAAAGAACTTGCCCAAAATGAACTAAATAGAAGGAGTTTTGCGCAAGCTGGCAGCACAAAGAGGAATTAACTCAGCAGGCCAAGGAGGTTTCCAGGAGGAGTCCAAAGGGCTCAGGGATGAACCCACCAAGCCACTAATCCCCAGACAAACAGACTGCTTCTCCTGCTACCAGATGGGTGGAAGGTGGCAAGTGTGATACTGGGGTTTTGGATTTTTTTATTTTAAGGATTCTGGGGGGAGTATGAGGAACAACAGACCAGCAAATCCAACTCCTATATTGAGCAAACTATTTGGACTTCTACAGACCAGGATTCACAGTGATAACAAACAGCTGAAAAGCATCTGCATGGCTGTTGCTGAGGGGACTCCCACCTGGCAAATACTAAAGCTCTTTGAAATGTGTAGCAAGCAGCTGGGGGATGAGACAATCTGGCATTAACAGCTATTAATTGAATAATTTAAAAATTAATAGTTTGTGAAAAAATCCATAACAAAGGACAGGAATAAAATAGGAGTTTTCCTACCAGGGAAAAGTCACCAAAGGGGTTCCCTGGGAACACATTATTTCTGTATGAAATTCATTGCCATGGGAGGGTTTGGATGCCACTATGTCCTGAGACAAGTTCATAGCCGTTAGAAACAATGATGCATATGCAGCCTTTGAGATCCTGCTCCACAGACTGCCAGACTTCAAGCAGGTGCAAGAGCGGCATCATTATTTTATATCACCATTTCCTTAGTATCAGCATCATCAAGTAGGGTCAGAAACTGGATTTTGAGTTAGTGACCTTTGGCATGATCCAGAATGGCCATTTTAATATGAACAAACCCAGCTATTTGAAGCAGATGTAGTTCATCTATGCAGCAGATGATTCAGTAGCATGACATGACCTTAGAGGGCTATAGCTCCATAGAGAGTTCACTTATAAGGAAACACAAAGGAAGCAGAACAACAGAAAAACCCTTCTGCTTTTACCTGTGGATATCAAAAATGCTCATTGGATGCTTCACTATGCTCTGAAAGCCCAGAAGACAGCTGTAACACTTACAGAGTCTGCTGTAGGATGTCTTTAGGAGAGTCAAAATTAACCCCTTTGCCATGAATTTGAACTTGGCCAACTCTGTGCACAGTCCCCACAGACTGGCCACAGCAGACGCTGCTTGTCAGCAGCATAAAACATGCCTAGCAGAGACCCTGCTCCTTCATCTCACTAGTGCATCATTAAAATTGAAACTCCAGACATGCAGGACTTTGCAACAGAGACACCCAATGCCCTGGGCTTGCAAAAATCTGCCTCCCTAAGGAAACTCTCCTGCTATACAGATTAGTGGAAGTTGTGCCTGGGTTCAAACAGGTGCCTAATTCTGAGTGCAAATGGGGCACCTGGGTGAGGAGGGTGTTGCACAGACCAGGTACCTGCAGTCACCCCGGGGTTCATTTCACGCTGCGAATGCTGGGCAGCATCGGGCGAGGCTGGCAGCAGTGTCCCTGGGTGCTCCACACCCCAGGGTCACTCCTGTCCTTCCTTTGCCATCACCCCTGAGAAGTCAGAGCCTGTCCACTGTAAGGAACACCCTGTCTTGTCTCATGCTGCCCCACTGCCTCTCCAGGCCCAGCTGCTGTCCTGCGACGGACCTGCTCAGGCCTGGCCCAGCCTGGCCACTGTGCAAGGCTTGGTTCATTTGCATTGGTTTTGCTCCTTGTTTTCTCCATCTGGAGAAGTGGGGACAACCCCTGCCAATCTTTCTGATTATCACAGGAAAACCATGTGTATCCTTGTGCTGCTTGCCCCAGTAAAGTATCGGGCACAGAGCTGGAATTAGCCCAAAACATGTAAATGCATTAAAAATAGTGTCTCATCCCTAGGCTTGCTTGCTACTTCTCACACTGGCTTGCTTTCCTTGCTGGGCATCAAAGCACCCTCCATTCCTTGCAGAGCATTTGAGTCATCCACAGCCCTGCCAGGGTAAGAACAGAAACAAAGATACTTGGAAGAGCTAGGAATGCCACATCTCCCCATGTCTTCTCTTGAGGTCCAATTGCTCAACAGTCTCCTTACAAAAGTCCTCTTGGACATGAAGCTACAATGTCCTCCTGGACATCTTTACCCCAGTAAAACCTGTGACCTTGCTGGGACACATTCTGGCAAACAGTAATCCTTATCCTGAAGGATGCTAACTACTCCTGGCACTGCAGCGTGAGCTAGCGGCTTTTGAGAGTGGAGACCCTGGATCTTCAGCAAGCTGACCCAGCAGGATCCCAAGAGTAGTTTAAGTCTGTCTCAGGATTTCAACCCCCATGTGCAATGCAAAACCCAGCATCTCTCTGCCGTGTATGGTGGCGAACACAGAACACCCCCAGCCTTCCCTTCCCTCACCAGCTGGGCACTGAATTAAGTTGGAGGCAGGTTCCACACAAACAAGATGTGAAGAATCTTTCCATGGCAACTATTACTGTGGAGCTCTCTGCTGCAGGACACTGCAAATACTAGAAGTCTGTGTGGGCTCAGAAAGGAATTGGTCAAATTAATGGCAGCAAAATCCATCAGTTGACACAGAGGGAGCCACAAACCTGAGGAGTACCAAAGGTGTTCCTGGAAGCGTGGCTGTGATTTTGCCATTTCCATACAGTCTTTGCAAGTCACATGGAATTAGCTACTGCTCAAGACAAACCTGGGGTTTGACGGGTTCAGTCTGACCCAGAGAGCCATTCTCACAGCTTCAAGATACAGCTGGGAGCACACATACTTGCTTCGAGCTGAGGAAGAGGCTGTCCCCACAGCAGTACCCAAAGGCAATGCCTCCCCTGAGAAACAGGAGTGAAATTCAAGCAGCCAAGTGCTGCAGCCTGTGGCTGAGTGGCAGAAACCAGCACAGCGCGTCCCTGACATCAGCTGCCCCAAGCCACAAGTTGGCACCGGAGAGAACAGGAAGGAACTGGAATCATGTTAAACACACCCGGTTTGCTTTCGGCATACACAGGCAGATAATGACGGGCCCACGTGCCCTCTGCGGTATAAAAATGCTGCTATCAGTAAAACAGAAATAGCATTTCTTTTCTCTCTACCCTTTGCTTGCCTTATCAGGGCGATGGGGAGGCTCTCTGTTTGCTGTGGGTTTGCAGGGTGGGAAGGGGCGCCTGCTCCCAAACTGGCGCTGTTTGCATGGAAAGGCAGGAGGGAAGCGAGAAATTCCTTCCTGCCAGGAGCCCTGGAAGCAGCACTGGGTCCTGGCCAACATCCACCCTCCTCACCCGCATCCCCACTCCCTTTGGTCTCCCCAAAGGTCACTCTCCATTAGTCACTGCAGCTTTTTGTTTAGGAAATACCAGCTGGGATGTCCTGTCCTGCATGAGCAGGGCTGACCATGGCCTCTGCCAAGCAACTACAATAGACCTTTCCCTACAGCCCTCCAGGCCCGGCAAATCTCCAAGAAATCTCTGGAGGAAAAGACAAACAGGCTCCAAGTGCCCAGGGCCAGGTCACCCATGCACACTCAGCATCCCTCCTTCGCCCTTCCCTGTGGTTCTCCCCCAGGGCAGGGGTGTAGCACAGAGGGAAGGGGAGATGCACCCAACAGGGAAAAACTGCCTCTAAAGCTTTTGTGTTTTGAGAATATCTGGATGCATCGTGGTAAACGTGTTTAAAGCACAGGGCCAGAAAAAGCGTTGCTTCTGCCCCTGAAATCAGGCACCTTCCCTGGGGACTCCAGCACCCAGCTGGCTGCACAGCACCACGGCAGGTGACAAACCAAGACTGGTCTGCAGCAGCAGCAAGGGATAGGTCCCTGCTGCGGCCAAAGAGCAACGGAGCAGCTCATACCTAGGACACATGGGAAGGACGAGGCCTCACACAACCCAAAGCAGAGAGCAAGTGCCCCCCATGGCCTGTTCTGTCCCCAGCTGTGCGAGCAAGCTCCCTGCTGGCCCAAGACAGTATGCTCCAAGGACCCAAAACGGCTCTGCCTGTAAAATGAGGATGATTTCAAGCCTATGTTTCAGATGTGGTTGCAATATCTGAGGCATACTTTGCTATTTTAGAGCAAACAGTATTTTATTGTTATTGCTCTTGGAGTATTTCTGCTTCTGTAAACCCTGAAAGTTCAGCCACCACCCAGGCTTGGAGGTCTTAGGTGGGGCCACCATTACACAGCTCATGCTCAAGAAACTGGCTTAAGTGTGGATTCCCGAGGCTTGTCAAAAAAAGCACATTCAGAGAATTTCCCCGCTCTGCAGCCACTCCCACTTCCTGCTTCATAGGAAACCCCAGCAGCCAGGGAGTAAAAATCAAACGAGACTCACATACAACTGAAGAAGCGATAAGAAATTTGGTTCTGATCCATGCTGTGGAGAAAGGCAATAAAATGCCAGCTTAAAGAAGCCAGAAGACTGAACGTTTGCCAAGAAGCTAAAAATAAGCCAAAGAGGGCTGTATTTAAGGCACATACTAATAAATGCCCCCATCCTTGATTAAATAAACTGCAACTTCCAGAAAAGCACTCTATTTTCCAGCAGTTTGGGAGGAGCTTTGGCAGGAGGAGAATAAACATTAAGTCCAAAACTTTCAACACGTTTTAAAACAACTACCTCGTGGCTGGAGCTGTGCCAGAGTCAGTGCCGTCCCTCCGACAGCAGTGGCAAACTGGGGGCTTGTTTGACTGGAGCAGAAAGGATATCCGTTCCACCGCGCCATACAGGCCAGATGCTGCAGTTGCACAGCCCCGCGGCTGCAGAAGCACCTTTACTTCAGTGATTGACATAATTGTGCCTGTTTACATTCACTCCTTAGAAATAAATCATCCCTTCCATGTAAATGTGGACTAGAAGTTCCCACTGCGGGGCAGCACGAGCATTTACGGTAGCATGCTGCCACCTGCCAGGAGCGAGCCAGGGACCTGGGCAGAGGGGCCCTCAGAGTGCCCTCGGAAGGACCATCTTAGCCACTCCAGCTGAGCCTTACAGAGTGACAATTACTTCAGCTCTGCACGATAATGACTCCAGCAAGCTTACAGAGAAAGTGTTTGCACAGGGAAAACTGTCCAAGACCCCTGGGTGAAAAGAAGCGTGTCGGAGCTCGCTAAACAGCACTGTTTAACTTGACAAGTAACCCCTGTTAAAACTACATTACAAGAACACAGTGTATAAATAGAGCTCAGCCATGAATCATAGAAGGGCTATCTGATGTGGTTAAACACCGCATTATTTTAATTTCAAGATTTTATGAATACATATTTACAAAAGGAAGGTATCAATCCAAAGAGTTAAACAAATGTACAGCTCCCAAGTATTGCTACAGGACAGGAAGAGAAATCATGTTAATACAAACCCACAATTTACAACACCCATTATTCAAAAAGAAACCATACTCTTAATTTAAAATACCTCATCCAAAGTTTACAATATCCACTGCTGCAAAAGCACAATCTGCCTTGAACAGAATTACATGACAAGGAACTGACCCCTTTCATACAGCTTTTCACACAAAACACACCACTTCTTGCCATCTCAGTGAACGCTGCCAGCCGATACTTCATGATCCTACAAAAGGCTTTTTTTCCATCCCACAGACTCCTGGGGAGCACAGCTTAAGGACAGCATACTGCATGGATTCAAGAAATGTAAACCCCTGTCGGTCCCGTTCCCTGTGACCCTGTCCCAAGGGGCTGGTGAGGAAACTGCAGACCACATCACCCTACACCCTCCTGGCCAGAGAAGACAACCCGCGACACCAAACGCATGCTACTGCGCGGCGCCGACACGACGCCAGGTGGCATCACTTTAACAGCATTAGTCAGACAATGACCGCTCTCAGATTCATTCTGTCTCTGAAATTGTTCCTACAACCTACCTCGTAAACCTGTTTTACTCTTGCTATGCTCACCATACAGACACAGGTCTACAGGTAGAAGAGAGACTTCCCATGAACCCAGGGGTTTAAGATGTCACTAGGACCTCCAAGAACGCTTCAGATAAATAAAAGACGGGAGCTGCTCAGAAGCCACTTTCTGCAGTTTCCACGAGACTTCAATAATCTTCCCACTAAGCCAACAGCAACATCTCCTTTAGATGTCCTTCACTGCAACCACCTCAGCACCATTCAAATCACAATGAGAGAAAGGCAGAGCCAAAAGTGTGCTATCTAGACTTCTTAACAGAAGCAGCAATGACCTCCGAGAACAACACGCAGCAACATCCACAACTGGAACTATTTGAGGCACCAACTGCTGGAGGAGTTGGAGTTCTTGGATAACAGAAGGCTTGCCTTGTGCATGTTTTTTCTGAAGAAGGATGTCCAGGAATTTTCTCTTAATTCATCCAGTAGTTCTAAATCTGTATGAGAGCCACCTAGGATATTTTTTGATTTAAAGTTTAGGCAAATTAATTCTAATTAATCAAACTAAAGAAAGAACTTAAAAACAAACTGCTAGTGGAAAATTGAATGTAAGTTGCTAGGATTGTTAACCTGAAGTCTTGCACAATTTATTTACTGCTTTTAATTCACACCTCATGTATGCAGCTCCCAAATCTCATTGTCAGAGCAACATTCTCTGCTGTTCACTACTGTCAATCCGGTCTGGCTTGAGGCTTCCACCATACTCAGGATGCAGTTTGGTCCTCTTTAGCCACAGTCTGCAGAAGGCAAAAAAAGAAGAAAAAGAGTACAGGAGAACTATGTGACTCACTGCCATGATTCTATGGCAAGACATTAATTTCTGCCAGAGACTGAGACTGGTCTGGGCCTTTGGTTAACCACTGCAGTGGTAAAAGCATTCAGAAGCAAATCAAGCTACAGAAGAGGACAATCCCAGCACAGATTGCCAAGAAAGTTTTATCAATGTTTCAGCTTCTGATCACACTAATGACAATAATTCCAGCAAACATTTGTGAACCTGTGGCAGCCAAACCACCTGTCCCCAGAGTCATCTGCACAATACAGCCAGCCACAGTCAGGAAACCCGGTAAAAGCAGAAGTTAAATGACAGCCTAGAAGTGGAACAGGGGATGGTTGTGACACCTGCTGCAGGGACCTATGGAAGGAAGAAAACCCAGCGCTGGGGCAGAAAAAGAGCTGTTGAGAAGAGCTGGTTGGAAGTGAGAAAGAATGTAACAGGCAATGGCAACCCTTTTGGCTAAGAGCTATGCACGCTGCAGCTGTGCACTGAAGCACGAGGACCAATGCAACACCCCTCCAGACGCACTGTTTTGTGGCTAGCACAACCTGAGGAGGAAGCAGTGCAATGAAAGGAGTAATTTAGCAATGCATTATCCAAGAGCAGCAGAGTTTATCAAAAGCTATTTCACACTCTGATCACTTTCACCGTGCTTCCTTATTTCCAATAGACCAGCCATATTCCAGTAACCTCTACGGCACTTGTCCATGGCACCAGCAAATAATACAAGGTCACGAGACACTGCAAATGGAACTTGATGCCAATAATTAGCAAATTACGCTGTGACTTAACTAAGGGGCCTCAAATTCACAAGAAAGTAAGGTGTGAAGGGTCCCATTGTGGAACTCTAAACAACAACTTTTTCAGTCTTTCCTTTCATACCTAGGCAGGAAGGAAGTTTATGGACAGAAAGAAATATGACTGAAGTGTTTCCAAAACCCTGGAAATCTTACCTGTCGCAAGAACTGCTTTCCAAGATAGTTGGTCGCCATGCTCGTCAAGTTCTTTCTACTGCCAACTTTACACCTGATATAACCATAAAGGTTGGCTCCCTGAAGCACCACTCCCATCACAACCACTGCCTAAGACACAGGAAGATAAAGTCACTAATTTACACCACCTTACTTGTAACATGCAAGATCTGTTACTGAGCTGAGCGAGTCAACTCACCAGCCATTTCACTTTGAAAGAAAAGAGAGCGCTGAAAGCAAATATCACCCAGATCATAGGACAGGTAATTAGACCTAACCAGAAAATTCGGGACTCTGCTTCTGATGAGGTTTTACTCCCTTGCGCGGATATCTAGAAATAGAAAGGAAACAGAGATTAACAGGCTGCTCCATTGTATAGATCACATTGCCATTAAAAACAGTCCAGCATCTCCAAGCTCCTTGTTTTTTGCTGCCACACAACAGTACTGGGTGCTTTCAAGATCAATTTCTACATCACATAAAGATCTTTCAATGTTTCAATTTACGGGACCTTTTTATCAATTTTCTATCAGAAACAGTGGAGGCAACAGCATCAAATCCTCTTGGAATGCTTGGGGCTAAAATGTTAAGTTTGGGAAACATGACATTTACTGCATGGTTCAGTTACAAAGCTTAGGAACAGCCAAACGAGTAATGTTTTCTACCTCTGAATCACTGCACAGACAACCAGAATTTCACCAATCCTAGCACTGGCAGAACTAAATATCGATACTCTTAGGCACCAAAGTAGAGCAGGTTTTTTTCTTTACACACAGAGGTCTGATTCACAATCACTTTGTCCTATAATAGTTGAAAAATCTGGACTGGGTTAACAATTTACGGGTAAATTTACAGCATCACCAGCAGTTTGGCTACCTTTCCTCCCCTCCTCCAGTATGTTCTAGCTTTTCTAAACTAGCACAGTTTTGAGAAAGAACATGCCTGCAGTGAGTGCACAAACTCAGCTGGAGAAAGGTGGTTTAGGTTCAAGTCCCTACACCACCGCAGAGCTCCCACGTGATACAGGAAATGATCTCTACCTCACTCCAGATCTGCATGCCATTAGCTCCATACAGTCAGAGATAAGAGATGGGGATCAAAAGGGTATATATGTGACATGTTGTGAGGTGCCCAACAGATGGGATACTAGAGAGACAGCAGTAGCCGTCATGAACACAAAGGCACAGCAATAGCCATGACAAATGCTATACGTTTCTTCCTACTTCCAATAGTTTTCAATAGGAGATAAAAGCTGTGTCAGCTGTTCCAAATTCACACCAGAAAACTTGTAGGTTACTGATGTGACATGGGAACCTTTACTGCATTTTATGTGGAACTTTTAGGTTACTTACAGTAGCCAGATCAATACATCATGAGAATTTTTAAATAATTCAACAATCAAAAAGCTCATTCCGCAGCCTATATAAAACAAGTTCGTGGTTACAGATCTGTGGCTAGCAGTAAACATCTACATTGTGCAATCTACCATTACAAGCATAACTGCCAATTAATAGGGGTTTCATAAACCAGAAACATTTAAAAGGAAAAAAAAAAAAA